>BOPN01000774.1:399666-402166 GCA_017312705.2 Penaeus japonicus
TAAGATTCTTAATCTACGACTAAACTTAAATGAAATTCCTGTGTATTTATATCTTATATAGATGTGTAGAGCATACGTACATACAAAACCATACATATTACTACATGTTCCTTTATTTCTTTGCATCTTTATTTTGTGTTTATATCACTTTCCCTTCATTTATGTTCCGATAGATTAGAAATGACAAAATAATCTTCGTTTCCCATTCATGTAATCACTAGGATCAAACATTTAACATTCACCTCCAATCATCATCTTTTCTTACAAACAAACTCATAAACAAACTCCTTTATAATTCTCATTCCAGACTGTGAAATATTCCACATTATCCATAATTCCAAAGCCAATCCGAATTAGAAAATATCCCTCACACACTGTAATTCCGGACTTCACACGAACCCTTTCCAACACTGGAAAGGACAAAATAGTTAAATTGTTCTAGACGCTGTTAAGTCCCCTCTCAAAATTCCCATGTAAATGTCCCCCCACCTGTCTCGCCGGCGTGAAATGGTTGCCTGGGACTTCACCATTTCGAAAAGTCTTCTCAAAATAACCGAGAGAGTCCATGTGGAAGCTGCACCACTCGGACTCGCAAGAATGTGAGCATCATTCTCAGAGTCCTTCGGGATTAGGGAACTGCATCTGTGTTGTGTCATTTATAGGTCTGAGAGAGATGGTACGTTTTGGTTCTGATTTAGAGATGTGAATAAAGGGTTTAAGTGAAATGCAAATGCTGGAGTTCAGTTGTTAGGTTGGGTGGGTCTTTGGTTTGTTGTATGAATAAGATCAAAAGATCGTTATATACAGACAATCTACTCATACAAACACACACACACACACACACACACACACACACACACACATATATATATACACTTTAAACAACTATGCTTTACTTTTCCAAGTTTTAGGTTATGTAATATAGTTACTAACGTTAATAATGCATGAACAACCTGACTACCACACTCATATCACTCGCTTTTCAACTGCTGGATATTAACATTATGTCTGAAAGAAGAATATATGGTGAAATATAGACACACAGAGAGAGAAAGGGGGGGTATGGGGCATTAAAAATAAGAAACTCGATTATTCGTAAGCAAAACGAGTAGATGCAAATAACCATCCCAAATGATAAATAGTTAGAGATAGTGAATATGTGATAATGATGATAATGGTAATAATCAGAGCAATTGATAATGAGGTTAATGGTGCTAATGCGATCATTTGATAATGATAATTATGCTAACTACTGACAGTTTGATAGCAATGGTAATGCTATTAACAATGATGACGAGTACACAGTGACAATGATAATGATAATACTGATAACGAATCATGTACTAATTATACTCATGACCCTGAATATAATAACGACATGAAAACATTAAAACAAAATAAAGACATCTAAGCAGCAAGGTCAGTTGAAAGTAATGGAAAGGGTGGTTAACAGGACGAGAAATAATAGAAAATGATAGAAGATAGACGTGATAAAGGAGAAATATAAGACAAAGTGTGAGATCGAGAGATAACAAGGAGTACAGATTTTGAACCGAGGTCTGGTGAAATAAAAGACAAGAAGAAAAATAGTGATGAAGGAAAGGTATATGTAATAGTGCTGAATGAAGGCTAGAGCTCAATGTCTGCCCATATTAATCTGCAATTGTGATTTCTTTTTGTCTTAATCTCTCATTCTACGACTAAACTTAAATGAAATTCCTGTGTATTTATATCTTATATAGATGTGTAGAGCATACGTACATATACAACCATACACATTACTACATGTTCATTTACTTCTTTGCATCTTTGTTTCGTGTTTATATCACCTTCCCTTCATTTGTGTTCCGATAGATTAGAAATGACAAAATAATATTCTTTTCCCATTCATGTAATCACTAGGATCAAACATTTAACATTCACCTCCAATCATCATCTTTTCCTACAAACAAACTCATAAACAAACTCATTTATAATTCTCAATCCAGACTGTGAAATATTCCACATTACCCATAATTCCAAAGCCAATCAAACTTAGAAAATATACCTCACACACTGTAATTCCGGACTTCACACGAACCCTTTCCAACACTGGAAAGGACAAAATAGTTAAATTGTTCTAGACGCTGTTAAGTCCCCTCTCAAAATTCCCATGTAAATGTCCCCCCACCTGTCTCGCCGGCGTGAAATGGTTGCCTGGGACTTCACCATTTCGAAAAGTCTTCTCAAAATAACCGAGAGAGTCCATGTGGAAGCTGCACCACTCGGACTCGCAAGAATGTGAGCATCATTCTCAGAGTCCTTCGGGATTAGGGAACTGCATCTGTGTTGTGTCATTTATAGGTCTGAGAGAGATGGTACGTTTTGGTTCTGATTTAGAGATGTGAATAAAGGGTTTAAGTGAAATGCAAATGCTGGAGTTCAGTTGTTAGGTTGGGTGGGTCTTTGGTTTGTTGTATGAATAAGATCAAAAGATCGTTATATACAGACAATCTACTCA
>BOPN01000774.1:404666-407014 GCA_017312705.2 Penaeus japonicus
CTGCCCGCCCACTCCTGACCCCGTGTGCCCCGAGAGGACCCCGAGAGGACCCCGAGGGAGGCTGCACTCGCGTAGGAAACAGCCTGCTGAACAAAGCATCCTATAAATACCACTTTTATAACGGCCTCCGTGTCTACGAGATGCTCTGCCTGTCGCCCGCAGATTTCCCCGCTAAGCCTCCAATGTGTTCTGGATGACGTCTCTACCTCCTCTTACCCTTCTCTCTTTCCTCCTCATTCTCTTTCTTATTCTCTCTTTCCCCTCATTCTCTTTCTTATCCTCTATTTTCCCTCTCTCTTTCCCCTCATTCTCTTTCTTATCCTCTCTTTCCCCTCATTCTCTTTCCCCCTCATTCGCTTTCCCCTCATTCTCTTTACCCTCATTCTCTTTCGTATCCTCTTTTTCCCCTCATCCACTTTCTAACCTTCTCTTTCCCCTCATTCTCTTTCTAACCCTCTCTTTCCCCTCATTCTCTTTCGTATCCTCTTTTTCTCCTCATTCTCTTTCTAACCCTCTCTTTCCCCTCTCTCATTCCCCTCATTTTCTTTCTTACACCCTCTCTTTCCCCTCGGGTTGCTCCTCTCCCCTCTCCTTCTCCTTCCCTCTTGGCATTCCTCCTTCTCGTTTGATCTCCCTCCTTTAGTCTTTCTATCCCTCTTTCTTCAGCGCCGAGCCTCCTGCTGCTCTCCCTCTGCCGCCTCTCCGTTGCAGATGGTCTTGCTCAGTGCAGGCAACAGCTTTGCTTTTTCAAGATGCCTTTCTCTCTCTCTCTCTCTCTTTTTTTTTTTTTTTTTTTCTTTTTTTTTAATTTATATATTTTTTTTTATTTTTTTCTTTTTTTTTGTCCTTCTCTGCCTTTCTTTATTTCTTTTTTTTTTCTTTTTTTTCTTTTTTTCCCTTCTCTTCCTTCCTTCCTTTCTTTCTTTCTTTCTTTTTTTTTGTCATTCTCTTCCTTCCTTTCTTTCTTTCTTTCTTTCTTTTATTTCTTTTCTATTTTCAACTATATGCAATTGTTCTTGTCCTTTTGGGATATTGTTGTTACTAACGTTGTTTTTGTTTATATTGTCATTGGTATTGGTACCCTCTTTATGATTCTTACCGTGATGGTTATTGCTTTTACTGTCATCATTATCATTTTCATGATCCTTGTCCTATCATTATCCCATCACTATTATCATCATTAGTAACATTATCATTATATCACCATTGTTGTTATAATCAATATTAACATCATACATTATCATGTTTTTGCTATCATTATTATCATTACTATTATCATTGCACTCATTATCATTATTATCACTATTATCATTGTTCTCATTATTATCAATATCATCATCATGACTATTGTGACTATCATTTTCATCATTATCATTTAGTTACTGTTATCATCATTATAATCATTATTATCATTATCAATATCATTACTATTTATTGTCATCATCGTTATTATCATTGCTTATACTATCAATATCATTATTATTATCATTACCGTAATTGTTATTATCAACGTCATTATCCTTCTTATCACTTTTATCATCATATAATTATCTCTTTTTTCTTCAACATTAGTATTGTTATTATCATTTTTGTTACACTCACCATTATTAGTATTATCAATATTATCATTATTACTACTATAACTGTCATCATCATCATTAGTATTAGTATTATTAGTAGTGTTGCCATCATCATTATCATTATCATTGTTAACATATAGATGATTATTATCATTGATATCACCTAACTGTCATTACTTCATTATCATCATTATCAATATAATTACTAATATTATCAGCATTATCATTGCTATTACTATTAATATGGTTACATAAATACTAGTAATAATAATGACAATAATGATTATTATCAACGTTATTGCTGTCATCATCATAATACAATTAACAGTACTCGTTATCATAGTCTTTAATCATTGTTGTTTTTTGTTGTTATTGTTGTTGTTTTTCATATTGTTGCCATCATCATCTTGATTATTGTTATTACTATCATTATTCTGATCATTATAATTTTATCATGATTATCATTTCTATCATTATTATCAATACTATCATCAATGATATCATTCTCAACATCATCATCATTATCAAAACCTATCCTTATTATTATCATTATTATCACAATCATTATCATTAATACCATCCTTGCCATCATCAATATAATCATTATTATTACTACAGTTACTATTGAAATCATCATTACTATCATTATTATCATTTTCATATCAATTATAGATATTATTATTAACTCTATGACCACCATCATCATGGTTACTAGCATTAATAGTATACGATGCTATAGTACTAATCATGTGTAATATTAATATATAT
>BOPN01000775.1:0-5000 GCA_017312705.2 Penaeus japonicus
AGAGAGAGAGAGAGAGAGAGAGAGAGAGAGAGAGAGAGAGAGAGAGAGAGAGAGAGAGAGAGAGAGAGAGAGAGAGAGAGACAGAGAGACAGACAGACAGAGACAGAAGCAGAGATAGACAGAAACAGAGACAGACAGTCGCAGAGAAAAGCAGAAACAGAGAAAAACAGAAACAGAGAGAGACAGAAATAGAGAGAGACAGACGCAGAGAGAGACAGAAACTGAGAGAGACAGAAACAGATAAAACAGAAACAGAGAAAACAGAAACAGAGAGAGACAGAAACAGAGAGAGACAGAAACAGAGAGAGACAGAAACAGAGAGAGACAGAAACAGAGAGAGACAGAAACAGAGAGAGACAGAAACAGAGAAAACAGAAACAGAGAGAGACAGAAGCAGAGAAAAACAGAAACAGGGAAAGAAAGAAACAGAGAAAAACAGAAATAGAAAGAGACAGACGCAGAGAGAGACAGACGCAGAGAGAGACAGAAACTGAGAGAGACAGAAACAGAGAGAGACAAAAACAGAGAAAGACAGAAACAGAGAAAAACAGAAACAGAGAGAGACAAAAACAGAGAAAGACAGAAACAGAGAAAACAGAAACAGAGAGAGACAGACGCAGAGAGAGACAGAAACAGAGAAAACAGAAACAGAAAGAGACGGAAACAGAGAGAGCCAGACGCAGAGAGAGACAGAAACAGAGATAGACAGAAACAGAAAGAGCCTGAAGCAGAGAGAGACAGAAACAGAGAAATCAGAAACAGAGAGAGACAAACGCAGAGAGAGACAGAAACAGAGAAAACAGAAACAGAAAGAGCCAGACGCAGAGAGAGCCAGACGTAGAGAGAGACAGAAGCAGAGAGAGACAGAGAAGCAGACCCTCCTATCGCCACGAGGGAAGTGGAAGGCGATGAAGTGAAGATGAGGAGGAAGATGAGAGAAAGTGCGTGTGTAAAAGTGGCCATAAGGATCTTCCACAAGCTCGTGCACCAAGTCCTGCAAGGAAGCCTGCCATAAGAACTTTCCCTTTACTTCATACCCTCCCCCCCTCTCCCTCTTTCTCCTTCTTCCTCTCTCTTTCTTTTCTTTTCTTTCTCTTTTTCTGTCTCTGTCTGTCTCTCTCTTTCTTTCGCTCTTTGTATCTCTATCTCTCTTTCTCTCTCTCTCTCTGTCTCTATCTCCCTCCTCTCCTCTCTCTCTCTCTCACTATCTCTCTCTCTCTCTGTCTCTCTCTCTCTCTTCCTCCCTCCCTCTCTCTCTGTGTCTCTATCTCGCTCTCTCTCTCTCCTTCTCTGCCTTTCTCTCTCCCTCTCTCTCTGTCAAACCATCTACACAGATATCTATCTATCTTTTTGCTTATCTATATATCGATCTATCTGAATATCTATCTCGTTTGATTCGTCCTTTATTTTTTAATACTACCAACAATGATTCAATAATATCTCCGTTTTACATTTCCCTTTTATGCATATAACCTTTTCGCACAACTTACAATATGCCACATTAAAATAACGAAATAACATTAACCAGAAAGTCATTATACTAAATATTCCAATATCACAAATTAAAAAAAAAAGTTCATAGACGTAGAACAGGACCACAGTGGCAAATTCCCTGTCAAAATCTCCCACTTTATGTATGGAAATTCCAAATTGGTTTTATCCGCAAGAGTCCTCTGTAATTGAAATTAATTGGGGTCTCGTAAGTATAGGGATTTCAGCCTTAGTTACTGTAGCTCTGATAAGCGCTTTTACAGAACGCGAGAGAGAGAGAGAGAGAAAGAGAGAGAGAGAGAGGGAGAGAGTCGTTGAGAAAGAGAGAGAGAGAGAGAGAGAGAGAGAGAGAGAGAGAGAGAGAGAGAGAGAGAGAGAGAGAGAGAGAGAGAGAGAGAGAGAGAGAGAGAGATACAGATAGAGAGAGAGAGTCATTGAGAAAGAGAGAGAAAGAGAGAGAGAGAGGAATAGAGAAAGATAGAAATAGCTAGCTAGCTAGAGAGAGAGAGAGATAGAGACAGAGAGAGAGAGAGAGAGAGAGGAATAGAGAAAGATAGAAATAGCTAACTAGATAGAGAGAGAGAGAGAGAGAGAGGAGAGGGAGAGAGAGGGGGGGGGGGATAGAGAAAGATAGAAATAGCTAGCTGAATAGAGAGAGAAAGAGAGAGGAGAGGAAGAGAAAGAGAAACGAGAAATGAATACATAGGTAGATAAACAGAATGATAGAATAGACAGATAGATAAAGAGAGAGAGAAAGAGAGAGTGAGAGCGTCAGCAGGCACGGAAATTTTTTTCTCGCCTTATTTAACATCATGAAGGCAAATGAAGTAATGAGGATAATGGTAATAATAACATAACTAGTGGGAATAGTAGTGATAATAGCCATAGTTGTAATGGTTGTAGTTTTAGTTGTAGTCGCAGTAAAATACTAGTTGTAATGGTTGTAGCTTTAGTAGTAATAGTAGTAGTGGTAGTAGAAGTAGTTGCAATTCGTAGCAGTACTCAAAACTGTAGTGTTATCATTGTTGTTATTATTATCATAAAGTTGCAAAAAATATAGATGTGATATTGTTCATTGCATATGAAATATTTAGTATTCCCCTTTATTCAGAGATAAACAAATGTGAATTAAATAACTTAATTGTAACAAATATAAATGATCATTCGGTATTGTAATCTACGTTTGCTAAATACAAATAAAGAGAAACAGAAAGGATGAAAGATCAGAGAACACAAACCACTTCTCAAAACTCAAATTAAAAATTACATATATCTCCCATATTAAAAAAAAAAAAAAAAAAAAATCTAACAAACCCAAGATCCAATTCACAACCAACACCTAACCAACTAACTCCCAAGCCATGGCCAAACCACCCACAAATGTCCACCACAATCCTAATCCTTTGACAACTCTACATGCAACCTTACTAACAAACCAAGAGGAACCAATTTACCCAACCAATAAACACAAAAAGGACAAAGAATTACCCCTTCCATTTGACGAAGCAAGGGGGGGGGGGGGGAAAGGAGGAAATAACATGAAATGGGCAGCGAGTGCGTGCAAAGGCGACCAGCTGGAACGTAATCTCATGTGAACAATACACTGGAGTCAACATGTCATCTCAGGCTAATCTGCTCTTGGTGATTGAGGCACGGAAGGGGATGATTTTTGTTTGTTTGTTTTGTTTTTTTGTTCTTTTCGGTTTTCTGGCTGTTTCTTGTGTCTTTTTTTTTTTATCTGTCTCTTTCTCTTTCTCGCTTTCTCTGTCTAGATTTCTCTGTTTTTGTTTCTCTGTTTCTTTTTTTTTCTCTCTCTCTTTCTTTCTCTCCCTCTCTCTCTCTCTCTCTCTTTCTCTTTCTCTTTCTTTCTCTCTGTCTGTCTGTCTCTCTCTCTCTCTCTCTCTTTATCTCTCTCTCTCTCTCATCTAGCTATATATCCTTCTGTATCTATTTAGCTATTTAATTTCATATTTCTGTTTCGACTGATAAAAAAAAATGAATTAGAAAATGATACTTATCATATTGATAACAACGATAATTGTAATAACATAAATCGCAATAATAACATAACACCACCACCAACAACAACAACACCACCAACAACAACAAAAACAACAACAACAATAATAATAATGATAATGAAAATTCACGAACAGAGATCTCCAGCCTCAGGTCAAGCACGGAATAGAACGGACAAACAGCTTTAGGAACCGCCATGGAACGAGCAATCTTAGGTCACGGGGCTGGCCAGAGCTATCATATGTTGACCTAATATCCCTTCTCTTTGTCTCTCTCGCTCTCTTTCCAGATATTTTCGTTTGTTGCGTTTTGGGTATTTTAGGTGTTTGTTTGTGTGTTTGTGTAGGTAGTGTTAGTGAAGACCCAAATACAGACACATACATACACACATACACACACACACACACACACACACACACACACACACACACACACACACACACACACACACACACACACACACACACACATATATATATATATATATATATATATATATATATATATATATATATATATATATAGAGAGAGAGAGAGAGAGAGAGAGAGAGAGAGAGAGAGAGATCCAGAAAGAAGAAAGAGAAAAGGAAGAAATAAAGTAAAAAAAAAAAAAAAAAATGAAAGAAAGGACGAAGAGGTTAAAAAAAAAACAAGAAAAAGAATAAGAAAAGGAATTTGAAATGGCTAACAAGGGAAACGGGGCTACGCTTGCCAAACGACTTACTGGGAGAGTCAAGGGAAAACGAGCTACGTGGAAAGGGAGACAGAAATAACGGATTTTTTGGGTCCCTAAAAAAAAAAAAAAAAAAAAAAAGATTATATGATAGATTCTAGACAGATGCTCGAGGGAAGAAGGTTCGTGATTGTTGTTAGAAAGTGTTAGATATTAGATGGATGAGTGAGATATAAAAACGATAGATACGTACATAGAAATACATTATATCTTAGATGCTAAATAGATTGGTTAGAAAGGGAAAAAATAGTGTTTGTTGTTAGATAGAGGTGAATTAGATGTTAGAAGTTAGAAGGGTGAGTTACGAATTGTGATGTCTTTTGTTAGTCAAAAGAATACGATAGATCTTAGGCATTAGATAGATGGGTGAGAGAGAAAAGATTGTGTTTGTTATTAGAAAGATGTAAATGCCTTAGATGTTAGAAATTAGATGGAATGATTGTGAAGAAATGGTAATTTTTGCTATTGCAATGGAAAAATCATTGGATACTGAAATAAGTCAGGCAGAAAGATATTTTCAGCGGCCAATATATATATGGGGAAAAGTTGAAAAAAAACTGAATGTCTGTGTATGTGTGTGTGTGTTTGTGAGAAAGAGAGAAAAACAAAATAGAGAGAGAGAGAAAGAGAAAGAGAGAGAGAGAGAGAGAGAGAGAGAGAGAGAGAGAGACAGAGAGAGAGACAGAGACAGAGAGCGAGAGAGAAAGAAAAAGAGAGAGAACGAGAGAACGAGAAAGAAAGAGAGAGAGCAAGAGAG
>BOPN01000775.1:15000-17500 GCA_017312705.2 Penaeus japonicus
GAGGTGGGGGTGGAGGTGGAAGAGGAGGGAGAGGGGTAGGGGGGGTAGGGGTAAAGATAGGGGTATTGGCGAAGTAGACAGGGAAGGAGGAGGAGGAGGAAAAAGATGAAGAGAAGTGAAAGGAAAAAGAGAAAAAAATGAAGAAAGACGAAAAAGAAAAAGAAAAAAAAATGAAGAAAGACGAAAAAAAAAGAAAGACGAAAAACCAACCAACAAACAAACAAACAAAAAACAAATAGAACAAAAATAAATCAGAAAACCATAACAACAATAACAAAAGAGAAAAAAAGAAAGAAAGAAAAAATAACTCCCGGGTACATTCGAAGCCCGCCAACCGGTAGGAACCACCGAAGCCCCTTTTCCAAAAGTGGCCAAATTGCTTCCTTTATACACGACATGTATAAGATTACAGCTGTTTCATCTTATAAAACACAGGTTTATATGAGGGTAATCAGAGACATCAAGGCCGTATTTGATTTCATTTGGACGAAGAAAGGAAGTCTTCAGGAAATCTCAAAAGTAATTGAAATCGATGTCATTACTTTTCTTATTCGATTTTTTTTTACGAAGGGAATTTATACAGTGCTGTGTGTGTTGATTTTTTTTTTTCCTTTTTTGACTTTTTTTCTTTTGATAAATCTCTTAAGATACTTCCGCTTCCTTCTTTTTGTGTGTGTTTTGTGAAGTAACGGATATCTTAGAGAACTTTGTTGGTATTTGCACTTTCTGAATGGTGTGGGAGAGAATGTTTTCGAAGGAAAGTCTCTGTTAGTGTCATTGTAAAGTGTGTTTTTTTTCACCTCGTAAGTGGATCTAAGATTCATACAAACGTGGATGTGTGAGAGTGCCTGCAGTTGATTCTCAAAAAAAAAAAAAAAGGAAAGAAAAAAATTCATATACATATCATCACGCTTAAGAATTTCTGGTTCCTTTCTATGTATGTAGTCTGTGTGTGCGTATGTATTTGTTTGAGTGTATGTATATGGGTGTATGGTGAACAAGTTGTTAACAATATAAACGTGTATTTTCCTGCTCTTCTCTTCGTTGTTTTATTTACAATGTGTGTGTGTTTATGTGTGAGTATGAACTTGTATAAATATATATATATATATATATATATATATATATATATATATATATATATATATATATATATATATATATATATATATATATATATATATATATATATATATATATATATATATATATATATATATATATATATATATATGTGCGCAGATTGTATACATATCCATACATATTTATGAATACAGACATCAATCAACATACCCCTTCCTCTAACACCCCCATCTCAATCCCCCCCCCCCCCCCCCCCATTCCTAAACTCCCACTCCTCTTTAGTTTTTTTCCCCCCTTCTATAAAAAAAAACTCCAAGTTCCTGTATCTCTCCCCTCTTCTGCCCCCCCACCCCCCATTCCTAAACTCCCACTCCTCTTTAATTTTTTTCCCCCCTTCTATAAAAAAAAATCTATATTCCTGTATCCCTCCCC
Organism: Penaeus japonicus; assembly: GCA_017312705.2. NCBI lineage: Eukaryota > Metazoa > Arthropoda > Malacostraca > Decapoda > Penaeidae > Penaeus > Penaeus japonicus. The sequence goes on from BOPN01000775.1 coordinate 16,516, forward strand.
TCTTCTGCCCCCCCCCCACCCCCACCCCATTCCTGAACTCCCACTCTTCTTTAATTTCTTTCCCCCCCTTCTATAAAAAAAAAAAAAAATCGAAATTCCTGTATCCCCCCCTCTTCTGTTTCCACTTCAATCTACGACAAAGCTTCTATCATCAATACAACTATCACGTGGGGGGGGGGGGCTATCAGGGGCACACTAAGTCAACGCAGTTCCTATTACATCTTATACCAAGTAGTGGTCTCTATATATAGATGGTCAAATATGTACGGAGAGAGAGAGACCTTGTAGACTGATGGACGGGTGTGTTTGTCTGTGAATTTGTGAGCGTGTATCTTGTGTTTCTTCTGTCGTGTTGTGTGCTTGTTTGTATTTGTTTGTGTGTGTGAGTGAGTGTTTGTTTGTATTTGTTAGTGTGCGTGTGAACGAGTGTTTGTTTGTGAGATGTTTTAGTTTTTTTTCTGTGTGTAGATTGTGGTTTTTCATGTTTTTGTTTGTTATACCTTTTTGTGTGTTTGTTTTTATTTCCCATTGTGTGTGAATGGGTGTTTTTGTTTTTTTTTCTGGTTGCGAGAGTGATCTTGTGTAGATCATGGCTCCCGATATAGCTCTCGTGTATTTGAGAGATAGATATATAGATAGATAGACAAATAGACAGAAATAGAGATAGAGATAGAGATAGATAGATAGATAGATAGATAGAGAGAGAGAGAGAGAGAGAGAGAGAGAGAGAGAGAGAGAGAGAGAGAGAGGCAAGAGTACTGTCTGTAGCTGTGATCACCTCCCGTATATTCCCAGTGAGATATATTGGCTACATAGAAGTGACTGCCTGCTACGTGCCTGAAACCGCGCATGATCTTATTACTTAATTTGATTAATTTCATTTCTTTATTTAGAACTACATGTTTGACAAACCCCTAAATCATATTAATAGAAATGATGATAACAACGATAATGATCAATGATCATGATAATTATCTACACTTTT
>BOPN01000775.1:55000-57500 GCA_017312705.2 Penaeus japonicus
ATATCCCTCAGTTAAGGAAGCACCTCCTTCTGGATATTGATGTTTTAATCTATGAAGCAGAATGTGATACTAAGGGATGTTGGTAAAGGATGTTAGGTGTTTTTACTTGTTCATTTGATGGTTGGATGTTGGTGGAAAGAAAATAGTTTTATTTTATTTGTATGATGTTTGTTTTTTGTATGTTGATTTGTGGAAAGAAAACAGGATTGTTTTATTTTTTATTTTGTTTATTTTTAGTGTATATTGTTGTTGGTTTTGGTTATTGTAATTACTCTTGTTGTTATCGTTGTCATTGGTATTATCATTACTGTTATTATTGTTGGTATTATCATTGTTGTCATCCGTATGATTGTTATTACTGATATAACTGTTATTGCCATTATCTCTTTATTTATTCTTCACGTTCTCTTTTATTTTATTTTTTCTATTTTTTTTTACATACACGCAAACAAAGTCTCTCCTTCACACACAGACACACAAACTCTCTCTCTCTCTTTCTCCCCCCCTCCCCCTCTCTCTATCTTCTCTCTCTATATATCTATCTCCCTCCCTATCACACTTTATCTCTCCACCTTTCACTATCAACCCCCCCCCCCCCACCGAAAACCACCGCCAATGCACCCAAGCGAAACCCAGCGATCAACTAATGTATTCGATATGCAATATCATTTCTCTTATTTCTTTCTTCTTTCCTTTCTGTCCCTCTGCTATTTCTTCTTTTATCGCTCTCTTTTTCCTTCCTCCTTTTTTTTTGTCTCTCTTTATCTCCTTCTATTCTAGTACTGTCCTCCTTCGTTTTTTTTTTTTTTCTTTTTTATCTCTTATCGACTTCATCTTTTCCTTTTTTCTCTTTCTTCTCCCTCCTCCCTCTTCTTCTTCTTACTCTTTTCTGTCTCCTTCCATCTCCTTCTCCTCCCCTTCCTCCTCCCTCTTCTTCTTCTTACTCTTTTCTGTCTCCTTCCATCTCCTTCTCCCCCTTCTTCTTGTTCCTCTAATCTCTCTCCCTCCATCTCCTTCTCCTCTTCCTCCTCTTCTATCTCCCTCCTTCCTCCTCTCTCCTTTCTCCTCCTCCTCCTCTATCTCCCTCCTATCTCCTTCCTCCTCTCTCCTCCATCTCCCTCCTCTCTCCTTTCTCCTCCTCTTTCTCCTCTATCTCCCTCCTCTCTCCTTTCTGCTCCTCTTTCTTCTCCCTCCTTCCTCCTTCTCCTCTCTCCTCCTCCTTCCTCCTTCTCCTCTCTCCTCCTTCTCCTCTCTCCTCCTCTATATCTCTCCTCCATCTCCTTCCTCTCTCCTTCCTCCTCCTCTCTCTCCTCCCTCCCTCCTCCTTTTTCCTCGGACACCCCTGCCACTTCCGATTCATCAGCATAACATACATCATCCATGCATAATGCGGATTGCAAGATCTAGCTTCTTCTGACCCGCTGCCACGCTCCTTCTTCTTCTTCTGCCTTTTCTTTCCTCTGACCTTGGGTTTTCTTGCAAGGAATGCCATAAGAATCGGAATGGGGTCTTTAGGGGTCAGGGGTGGAGGGGTTAGGGGGTTAGGGGTAGGGGAGGAGGGGTGGGGTTAGGGGAAGAGGGGTGTGGGTTAAGGGGGGAGTTAGGGGTGGGGGTTAGGGGAGGAGGGGTGGGGTGGGGTGGGGTGGGGTTAGGGTAGGAGGGGAAGGGGTAGGGGAGGAGGGGATGGGGGTGTGGTTAGGGTGGGATGGGTGGGGGTGTGGTTAGTGGAGGAGGGGTGGGGTTAGGGGAGGAGGGGTGGGGGAGGAGGGGGTTAGGGGTTAGGGGTGGGGGTTAGGGGAGGAGGGGGAGGGGTAAGGGAGAAAGGAGGACGTTTGGGAAGGGTATTTGCAAGGCAGGGGAGAGGGGAGAGGTTGGGGATAGGGGGAGTGGTGGGGATTGGGGGGGGGGAGAGAGAGGGGAATGGGGGTTGGTGAGGTGGGTAAAGAAAGGGAGTGGGAGGGGAATGGGTGTGGGTGTGGGGGAAGAGGGGGGATGAGTGGAAGGGGGTGGTGGAGGAAAGGGAAATAGGGGATGGTTGGAAGGATGGGGGGGGGGGGGGTGAGGGTGGATGGAAGTGGAAGTGAGGGAGAAGGAGAGGAGAGGGGAAGGGGAGGAAGAGAATGGAGGAGAGGAAGGTGAATAGTGATATATGGGAAAGGGAGAGAGAGGGAGGGGGAATGGAGGGGAGAGGGAAGTGGAGGGGAGAATGGAAGTGGATGAGGAAGGAGGTGGTTGGAGCGGTGAATAAAGGGAAAATAAAGGTGGATGGAAGGAAGAGGGAATGAGGGAGAATGGAAGGGAGGGAAAATAGGGAAGAGGGTGAACGGAAGGGAGGGAGAATGGAAAGGAGGGAGAATAGGGAAAAGGGTGAGCGGTAGGGAGGGAGAATGGGAGAGAAGGGGAAGGAGGGAGAATAGGGAAAAGGGTGAGCGGTAGGGAAGGAGAATGGGAGAGAAGGGGAAGGAGGGAGAATGGGGAAAAGGGTGAACGGAAGGGAGGG
>BOPN01000775.1:72500-80000 GCA_017312705.2 Penaeus japonicus
AGAGAGAGAGAGAGAGAGAGAGAGAGAGAGAGAGAGAGAGAGAGAGAGAGAGAAAGAGAAAAAGAAAGAGAGAGAGCGAGAGAGAGAAAGAGAAAGAGAAAGAAGTAGAGGAAAAAAAAGTAAGAAACGAGACCTACAGACAGACGGACAGAAAAAAAAAAAAAAAACAGACAAATATCCAAAACGCCAGAGAGAAAGAGAGCAACCCGAGAGAGAAAGAGAGGCGACAACATCTCGCTCCATCTCTCTTTCTCTCTCGACCCTAAACCGATTTCAGCATTTTGATGGCCCCTCCATAGACAGCATTATTTTTTGAGTGCTGTGATATGGACGCCAGGCTTGGGACGCCAGCACTCCGTATATACATACATGCATAACTTTATATGTTGAGTTACAGCATCAAACTACATTTCTGTCTTTTGTGAATTTTCATTGAGTTGGAATGTGCTGTATTTTGTACTTTGGATTGTATTTTTTTGAATTGGTTTTCTTATTTTGGGTGGTGGTGGTGGGGGTTAGGGGTGAGGGGCGTTGGGGGTTCTTGTGGGGAAGAAAATTGTAGTATGTAGAAAAAAGTTTGTTCAACTCAATTTTATCTCTCTCAGTTTCTTTCCTTCCCCAACTTCTCTCTCTCTTTCTCTCTCTCTCTCTCTCTCTCTCTCTCTCTCTCTCTCTCTCTCTCTCTCTCTCTCTCTATCTCTCTCTCTTTCTCTCTCATTCTCCTTCTTTTCTTTTCTTTTTTCTTGCATTCTATAGAATTTTCTTTCTTATTCTTTTTTCTCCTTCCTGTCCTCTTCCCCATCACAATATTTTTATCTTTTTTCCTTCTCTCTCTCCTGACTTCTTTCTTTTCCTTTCCTCGTCTCTCTCTTCTTCCCTTTCTCCCTCTCTCTCTACTTTTTTTTTTTTTTTTATTACCTGTATTCACTCTTTCTTCTTTTTTTCTCCTTCTTTCTGCCTTCTGAACTTTCTTTCTTCTTTTCTTCCCACTTCTCTTCATTTTTGTTTTCGTATTTCTTCCCTCCCTCTTTAACTCTCTTCATTTCTTTTCACGTTATTCTCTTTCGTCTTCTTCTTTCCCTCTTCCTTTCTTCCATCCCCTTTCTTCTATTATCTCTCTCTCTAGTTCCCTATCTCCCTTCCTCTCTTCCCTCTGTCTCCACTTCTCTACTTCAATCTCTCTCTCCATTTCCCTCCCTCTCACTCTTTCATTCCCTCCTTCCTCACCTTCATTCACCCATTCGCTCTTTCAACTTCTTCTCGCTCTCTATCTCTATCTCCCTCCCTTCGTCACGTTTCGCTTCATACTTCTTACTTCGTCCTCCCCCCCTTCCTTCCTTCCCTCTTTCACCTCACTTCCTTTTCCCCTTCCCTCTTTCCATCTCTTCCCGCTTCCCTTCCTTCCTACCTCTCTCTCTCTCTCTCTCTCTCTCTCTCTCTCTCTCTCTCTCTCTCTCTCTCTCTCTCTCTCTCTCTCTCTCTCTCTATCCTCCTTCTCTCTCTCTGAACTTCTCACCCTCCATTTCTCTCCCTCTTTCAATCTCTCTTATTCTACTTCCCTTCCTCCTTTCCTCCCTCTTTTAATCCCTCCTTCCATCTCTTCCCAATTCCTTCCCTCCTTCCTTCCATCTCTCTCTCTATCACCCTCTCCTTCTTCCCTCCCCACTTCCCGTCTCCTTCTTCTCTCTCTCTATCTCCCTCATTCTACTTTCCTCTCTCCCTCCATCCTTCCATTTGTTCCCACTTCCCTCTCTCCTTCCTTCCTTTCCTCTCTCTCCTTCTTTCCTTTCTTCACTCTCCATCTTTCCTTTCTTCACTCTCTCCTTCCTTCCTTTCCTCCCTCTCTCCTTCCTTCCTTCCTTCCCTCCCCACTCCCCATCTCCCTCGCTCCTTCTCTCTTTTCTTCTCTCTCTCTCTCTCTATCTCCCTCTTCTCATGGGACTAAAGACCCTCGTTTTTTTTACCTCAATTAGGCCCTTTACCTTCATTAGCATAAAGTTCCCATCCACTGCACTGCCGCTTTATTGAGAACCAGAATTCGATTTCATATTCATACATCACTCACATTAACTCATTTTTATCTCTGTTCTCATATCGGTTTCCTTTTCTTCTTCTTTTCCTTCTTTTTCTTCTTCTTTTCCTTCTTCTTTTCCTTCGTTTTCTTCTTCTTTCCCTTCTTCTTTTTCTTCCTGTTCGTCCTCGGCCCCTTCCTTTGATAATTTTCTTCTTCTTCTTCTTCTTTTCTGAATTGATTCCTTGCTTTATTACTTTTCTTCTTATTCTTCACCATCATCATCATCTTCTTCTTTTTCCTCTTTTTTTCTGAAATGATTCCTTGCTTTATCACTCTTCTTCTTATTTTTCACCATCATCATCATCATCATCTTCTTCTTCTTCTTCTTTTTCGTAGTTTGTTTGTATAGAAAATAAATGTTTGTTCATTCGGGTGTGATAACTGACTGATATTATCATCATTATCATTATCATCATTATCATTATCATCATTATCATTATTGCCATTATCATTATCACTATTATCATTAATGCTATAATCATCACTATAATTATCATTATAATAATCATTTCAATATCATTATCATCATTATCATTGTTACTATCATCATCATTACTACTATAATTTTTATCATAATTATCGTTATCAATATTATTATCAATATCATAATCACTGTCATCACTGTCATAAGTATTTCATTCTTCATTAATATCATTATCATCATCATCATCACTTTAATCATCATCATCACCTTAATCATCATCATCATTATCATCATTATCACCATCATCATCATCATCATCATCATCATCATCATCATCACCTTAATCATCAGCTTAATCATCACCATCATCATCACCATCATCATCACCATCATCATCACTAAAAATGTCACCACTACCATTTTTCCTTTAGTGAAATGGCACCGGGACTCCAATCCTTTAGTGCAACATCAAATGGATTCCGAGGAAGAAACACTGCATGACCTTTTGTGACCTCGCCTGGTGCATCCTGACCTTTGAGCATTATTTTTATCTTGTCAAGTTTGTACCTTGTCTAAGATATATGGTGTTCGTCATTATTGTTGTTGTTATTTTTATTATGTCTTTTGTTGTTGTCCTTATCCTTATTATTATTGTTATTATCATTATGCTAATTATTGATATTGTTATTATTATCATTACAGTTATTTTTTATATGGGTGTCATTGTTATTATAATAATTACGATTTTTACTATTATCAATATTATTACATTATTATCACTAATATTACTATTAGCAATAGTAGTAGTATCATTATCATCATTATCAATATCATCATCATTATTATTATCATTATCACCATTGTCATCATTATCATTAATACTATCATTATTACTATCATTATCACCATTATCATTATTACTATCATTATTACTATCATTATCATCATTATCATCAGTATAAATATCAACATTATCATTATCATCATCATTATTACTATCATTATCACCATTATCATTATTACTATCATTATCACCATTATCATTATTACTATCATTATTACTATCATTATCATCATTATCATCAATATAAATATCAACATTATCATTATCATCATCATTATTACTATCATGACTGTTAAGTGGAAGCAATATGATTAATTATTATCACGCATGAGGCCGTATCAATATATTTAATCTTTCATAGCATTAAAGGCGACTTACTTTTGTTTATTATTTTATATTGTGAACATCTAAAGAAGAACTGTAGAAAAAAAAAAAAACAATTAAAAGCAGAATTCGAGAAAATATTAGACGTGAGAAAAATAACGAGTAAATATATTTAAGCCTATTATGCATGTGGGAAAATTTACATATTTACGAGAAAAATATGCTTGCCCAAAAATGTCATATGTAAATGCATAAGATCCTTTATATCAAATATATTATGCACCAAATGCATACACGCAGTAGGATGATAATAATAATAATAAGCAAATACAAAAAATACAAATAGACAAATACAACAATACAAATAGACAAATACAACAATACAAATAGACAAATACAACAATACAAATTCATAAAATTTACAAAGTCAGATCAAACTTATTGTATCATTAATCAGAATAAAACCTCAATTCAATTCTAATTTTCCCTCATATACCAAATCAACTTTTTTTTCTCTCTCTTTTTTCTTTTAATTTCTGTCAATATTCTTTTCTCCCTCGAAACGCACCGGAAAACAAACCGTCCTTTCCAATCAAAATGACTCGATTAATTAACATATTTCGGCCTGCATTTCAGAAGCACGAGCCATCACATTTATCATGGCGATATCTGATGCCCGATCAACATTACTATCACTCCGGAATCCCCATCTCGCCCCCCCCCCCCCCGCGCTGTGATGGAGGGCGTGTTTGCTCTGGCTCATACGCACAGAGCAAACACATACATACATATAGATATATACACACACACACGTACATAGTTGCACGAGAATTCTCACACACACGCATGCAGACACACACACACACACACACACACACACACACGACATAGACATATACTTCGTTCACACACACACATACAGATATACATAAATGCACATGTGTGTATACATACACACGCACGCACATAGTTGCACGCGAATTCACACACAAACACACACACACACACATTCACACACACATACACACACACACACACACACACACACACACACACACACACACACACACATACACACACACACCCACACACAACACAGACACATATACATTCGTTCACACACACACACACGTACACACACACACACACACACACACACGCACACACATCCACGCAATTCATACTGATATCATTTGATTATCATACAGACACAATTACCGCGGCCCATTCTTCCTGTCAGAAAAGTTTGAGGGAAGTGGGAAGAAGGAGGAGGAGGAGGAGAAAGAGAAGGAGAAATAGTAAAGATAAACAAAGATAACAATAGAGATAATAATGATACTAATAAAGATGATAATGATATTGATGAAAATTATAATGATACTACTAATAAGAACAATTATTATAAAAATAATATTAATAAGGATAACTATGACAATAATGAAAATAAGAAATTACAGTAAGAATAGGAGTAAAAAGGATTAATAATAATAATAAGTGATAACTAGTGATAACAAAATTGAAAAAAGAGGCGAAAATTAAGAAAATGAAAAAGATGGAAAAGAAAGAAAAAGTAGAAGAAAAAGAATAAGAAGGGGAAGAAGAGAGATAGGAAGAGGAAGAGGATTAAGAGGAGGAAGAATAGACAGAGGTGAAGAAAGAGAAAAGAATAAGAAAAAGTAAAGTGAGGAATAGGAAGAAGAGAAAGAGAAAAAAAAAGAAAATAAGATAATGATGATGAAAAAGAAAAGAAAAGAAACTAGAGACAAAGTATGGAGACGAGAATCAAAACAAAATAATAATGATAAGAAAATGGAAGAAATAAATCAGAAAGAATGGAAGAATTCGGAGGAGAAAAGGGAAGAGAAGAGTCGAAATATAAACACGAAGCTAGGAGTAGGAGAGAATGGAAGGAAAGAAGAGGAAATAGAGAATAAGGAAGTTTTGCTGAAGTATGTAAATAAGTAAACACGCAACAGTAAATAGTTGCTCTCGGAAAACGTAGAGATTGATAGATAGATAGATAGGTAGGTAGATAGATAGGTAGATAGATAGATAGATAGATAGTGAGAAGATAGATAGATAGAGTGGAAGAATACGGGGGGTGGGGGGGGCAGAGATATCTGCAACTCAAGATAAAAAAAGATGATCAGCAAACTTCTCCTGACTTCTCTCAACTGAACCCAGTCGAATCTTGCTATCTACCTTTGGCAAGACACAAAACGAGATGACTTCGAGGCAATATGTATTCCAAGTTGTAGACTACGTAACGAGTCGGAGAATTGGAGAGAGAGAGAGAGAGAGAGAGAGAGAGAGAGAGAGAGAGAGAGAGAGAGAGAGAGAGAGAGAGAGAGAGAGAGAGAGAGAGAGAGAGAGAGAGAAATAGAGAGAGAGACAGAGAGAGAGAGAGAGAGAGGGAGAGAGTGAGAGAGAGAGAAGAGAGAGAAGAGAAAGAAAGAGAGAAAGAGAGAGAGAGAGAGAGAGAGAGAGAAGAGAGAGAGAGAAAGAGAGAGAGAGACAGAGAGAGAGAGAGAAAGAGAAGAGAAAGAGAGAGAGAGAGAGAAAGAGAGAGAGAGAGAGAGAGAGAGAGAAGAGAGTGAAATAAAAAGTAACAGAGTGGGTGCAAGAGAGAGAGAGAGAGAGAGAGAGAAAATGAAAGGGATTGAAAGAGAGAAAGAGAGCAAAAGGGGAGACTGAGGTTGAGAGGGATAGGGAAAGAGGGTGAGGGAGAGAGACGGGGAGTGGAAGGGGAAGAAGAAAAGTATGTTAGATAGAAAGTCTGATAGATAGATAGATAAAGACAGAAAAAGGGAAAGGGAGAGAGATAAAGTCAAGAATGACACAGAAAACCAACATGAACATGTCTTATAAATCTAAAGTACAACTGACAATATATATATATATATATATATATATATATATATATATATATATATATATATATATATATTCATATATATGTGTGTGTGTGTGCGTGTGTGTGTATGTATGTGTGTGTGCGTGCGTGCGTGTGTATGTATATATATATATATATATATATATATATAAAAGAGAAATTCCCCGACGCCTAAAGTCTGCCACCGCCCACCTGTCACCCGACAAGATGGTGCGAAGCCAAACACTCCAGGGTATTGTGCAGGAAATTGCTTCCTTCCTCAGGTACACATGCCATTCCTCCTTGCGAACAGGGCTCGTTTGTGTCATATGGTGTCGTCGAGTCAGTTAGGCAAGAAAACAAATGAAATCATGGTTTGGAAGAGCGAATTGAGAGATGGGTGATAATAAACAGACAAACAAACAAGAAAAAAATAAATAAAATGAAAATGAAAAAAAAAAATAGATGAATATATATTGTCTTTGAAGTTTTACAAGAAATATACATCAAATCATAATAACAGATATCGATTAAATATATAGATAACGGGTAGAAAAAAAAAAAAAAAGTTAAATGAACAATCATCAAAAATAATCAAATAATTCAAAATAAATTAATAGTTAATAAGAAAAAAAAATGAAGAAAGGATTATGAAAGTAATATCCACGCGCCCAATATCGTGTGTACTGACCATGAGCAATTTGATCCATAGGAGAATGTAAAGACATTGTTTGCTGTAGAGATATTCAATACGCAATCACACACATGCAGTCACACAAAGGCAGGGGTACAAAGACAGATGGAGAGTGAGGCCTATCAAAAGCTAGCGAGAGAGAGAGAGAGAGCGAGGAAGAGAGAGAGAGAGAGAGAGAGAGAAAGAGAGTGGGAGAAAGAGAGTGTGTGTGTGTGTTTGAGAGAGAGAGAGAGAGAGAGATTTGGAATTTATATGTATATATGTGTAT
>BOPN01000775.1:102500-105000 GCA_017312705.2 Penaeus japonicus
ATGGCTTATTCTCTCTATCTCTCTTTCTCTCTCTCTGTTTCTCTCTCTCTCTCTCTCGCGCTCTCTCTCTCTCCCTTCCTCTCTCTCGATCTAGCTCCTTCCCCCACCCCTCTCTCTCTCTCTTTCTCTCTGTCTCTCTCTCTCTCTCTTTCTCTCTGTCTGTCTCTCTCTCTCTCTCACACACACACTCTCTCTCTCTCTCTCTCTCTCTCTCTCTCTCTCTCACACACCATCTTCATCACTTTTCATTATCTCATTCCATCTTCCTTCCTTTTATTGCTCCACCTATCAACAGCGGTGACACGATGCTGATCATGCATGTGAAAATCGTGATGGGTATATTATCACAGTCATAAGAGAGACATCAGCTGTTACGAGCCAGAGATCATACTTACGGTGACTCGAGAGATGACGCAATGTTTCCGTAATGATCTCTCTTTTTTTTTTTTTTTTTTTTTTTTTTTTTTTTTTTTTTTTTTTTTTTTTTTTTTTTTTTTTTTTTTTTTTTTTTTTTTTTTTTTTTTTTTTTTTTTTTTTTTTTTTTTTTTTTTTTTTTTTTTTTTTTTTTTTTTTTTTTTTTTTTTTTTTTTTTTTTTTTTTTTTTTTTTTTTTTTTTTTTTTTTTTTTTTTTTTTTTTTTTTTTTTTTTTTTTTTTTTTTTTTTTTTTTTTTTTTTTTTTTTTTTTTTTTTTTTTTTTTTTTTTTTTTTTTTTTTTTTTTTTTTTTTTTTTTTTTTTTTTTTTTTTTTTTTTTTTTTTTTTTTTTTTTTTTTTTTTTTTTTTTTTTTTTTTTTTTTTTTTTTTTTTTTTTTTTTTTTTTTTTTTTTTTTTTTTTTTTTTTTTTTTTTTTTTTTTTTTTTTTTTTTTTTTTTTTTTTTTTTTTTTTTTTTTTTTTTTTTTTTTTTTTTTTTTTTTTTTTTTTTTTTTTTTTTTTTTTTTTTTTTTTTTTTTTTTTTTTTTTTTTTTTTTTTTTTTTTTTTTTTTTTTTTTTTTTTTTTTTTTTTTTTTTTTTTTTTTTTTTTTTTTTTTTTTTTTTTTTTTTTTTTTTTTTTTTTTTTTTTTTTTTTTTTTTTTTTTTTTTTTTTTTTTTTTTTTTTTTTTTTTTTTTTTTTTTTTTTTTTTTTTTTTTTTTTTTTTTTTTTTTTTTTTTTTTTTTTTTTTTTTTTTTTTTTTTTTTTTTTTTTTTTTTTTTTTTTTTTTTTTTTTTTTTTTTTTTTTTTTTTTTTTTTTTTTTTTTTTTTTTTTTTTTTTTTTTTTTTTTTTTTTTTTTTTTTTTTTTTTTTTTTTTTTTTTTTTTTTTTTTTTTTTTTTTTTTTTTTTTTTTTTTTTTTTTTTTTTTTTTTTTTTTTTTTTTTTTTTTTTTTTTTTTTTTTTTTTTTTTTTTTTTTTTTTTTTTTTTTTTTTTTTTTTTTTTTTTTTTTTTTTTTTTTTTTTTTTTTTTTTTTTTTTTTTTTTTTTTTTTTTTTTTTTTTTTTTTTTTTTTTTTTTTTTTTTTTTTTTTTTTTTTTTTTTTTTTTATCTACCTCTCTCTCTCTCTCTCTCTCTCTCTCTCTCTCTCTCTCTCTCTCTCCTCTCTCTCTCTCTCTCTCTCTCTCTCTCTCTCTCTCTCTCTCTCTCTCTCTCTCTCTCTCTCTCTCTCTCTCTCTCTCTCTCTCTCTCTCTCTCTCCCCCCTTCTCTTTCTCTCTGTGTTTCTCTCTATATATCTATGTATCTTTTTTCTTGCTTACACAACAAGATATCTCCTTAAAAAAAGAAAAAAAGAAAAGAAAAAAAATGAAGGGAAATAAATTAAAGAACAGAAAATAAATATTTCAACCTATTAGATACAATACACAGGAATTCCAACGCACACGCAATCATAGCATTAAAGAGATAGGAAACACTATGAAACAATATATAACTAGAAATTGATAGTATTAGATGTGAGGAAGTGGAGACATCTGATGACATGATGTCATAAAGAGGTTATAAAAAGGACTAACTGGCATCTCTCCTCTTTCTTCTCTTCCCCTCTCTTCTTTCGTCACCTCCTCCTCTTCTTTCATCTCTTCCTCCTCTTCTTTCCTCTCTTCCTCCTCCTCTTCCTTCTCTTCCTCCTCTTCTTTCCTCTCTACCTCCTCCTCTCTCTTCTCTTCCTCATTTCCTTTCTTCTCTTCGCCCTCCTCTTCCTTCTCTTCCTCATTTCCTTTCTTCTCTTCGCCCTCCTCTTCTTCCTCCTCTTTTTTCTCCTTTTCTTCCTCCTCTTTTTCTTTCTTTAGCACTTTTTCAAGATGACTCCTCTTAATCCTCTTCCTCCTGTGTCCCCTTTCCTTTCTCTTATTCTTCTTCCTTCTCACATTCCCCATATCTTCTTGCCTCTTTCTCTCTCCCATTTCTTCCTCACCTTCCTCTTGCTTACTCCTACTCTTCCCTCTCTCCTTCTCTTTATCCCTCCCTCCTCCTCTCTCCTAACTCTTCTTCCTAGCCTAACCTCTCTTACGTTTCCTTCTCTTCATCCTTTT
>BOPN01000775.1:122500-127500 GCA_017312705.2 Penaeus japonicus
ACAGTCTTACCTTACGCACACACATTGATAACTATTTCTCTTGAAGTCTGTACACAACTCCGTATTGCGTTAAGAAAACATATATCACAGTGCGTACATGTATATGGGATTTTGAAACGTCCTTTAAAACAAAGAAAGAAAGAAAAAAAAAAAAGATTTCATAATTGTTATTATTATTAGTAGTAGTATTACTGTTATGATTATTATTCTTCATTATAGAGACCTCATCCTTAAAACACATCAAGATAGTATTGAATGCTTCAAATAGGATACTGAAAATAGAGGAACGCCAACTCGATGCTTCGTTCCTGTGATGGCGCCAGCACTGCCATCTAGCGTCTGTAATCCGAAGCTTAGTTGGCGCGGCGGGTGTATGGTGAGAGAGAATAGCCGTTTTGATATAGAAATATAAAAAGTTCTTATTCACTCGGGGAAGCATAAGGCATAACCATAGCTGTGGGCATTTAAATCCTTGATTATAGGCAACTTCATGTCTTATATGTTGTGTAAATATTTACAAAATAGTTTTTGATATAATACACGACGGAAAAAGAGACAAAAAACAAACTAACAAACAAACATACAAACGAAGGAACGCTGTTCTAGAAATACTTTTTTTTTCGTGTAGATATCATATAGATTATGAGATTATGTATTTATAAAACCTATAGACTAATCATTTTTATTTTATTATTTTTTTCTTGGCAAGAAGGGAGTCATTTTGCCATCATGGCATTTCATATCATCCCCCTCTGTTGTCTCTTGTCATTGATTTCAAGTGATTTGGGACCTATATAACCGTTTCATTTCATCGGCTGCAATCTGCTTCAAAATAAGTGTTTTTGGAATATAGAATTTCCAAAATCTTAAATCAAATCTTTAAGATAATCTATATGATTTCTGGAGGAAAAAAAATCCGTTGGTTGTCTTTTAAAACACTTTCTTGGCGAGTTTTATCCTCATAAAAAAATCGAAGTAGATTTTTTTTTTTTAAGTCTTTTCACTTTTTCCACATTTTTTTCATCTCTTTTTCTTCATGTACAACTATTTTCAACTTTCTAAAAATCTCTGAGAAGAGAAAAAAAACAACAACAACAACTAAAGAATCGTTGATATATGCCAACAAGTCTCGCTTCTTCTATTCGGTTGCAGAGAATTTCACTCTATTCTGCACACTTTTCAATTGATAGTTTACTGCTATTCATCGCAACACACCACGTATTTGGGACACGCACTGTCATTTATAACACGAATCGTAGTTTTAGGACACCCGATTGCAACTGCAGTCTAGGACACCGATTCTCAGTATGGTCTTGCGAAGAGGAGAGCATTTACAAGTCGAGTCGCCAGCTTTTGACGTCTGCAACAGATGCAACAATGCAGGGAGTCCACAGTCGCGTTCTTGCATCGTAAATCAGAGGTGGAATCCACCGAGGGTTGAGAAAGACGAGTTTGGAAAAATAAAAAAGATAAAAAATAGATGACAATAATAATGATAATAATAATAATAATAATAATAATAATAATAATAATAATAATAAGAGCATATGACAACCATCACTCGCAAGTCAAATCAACCACAAGAAGACAACCAGCGTTCGTTGATATAACGGAATCCGCTCCTTCCTCCCGCCTGCGTCACTCGAAAGCGTTCGCGTTGGTGCAGACGCGTGAATCCGGCTCGGTAGGCGAGCGGTCGAAGGAGACCAGGGAGTGTCCGGACCTCCACCGACCCCAATTCTTCCCTCCATCACCACCACCAGGAGTAGCTAGGGGCTCGGGGAGTCGAACTGCACCACGGAAGACTTTCTGAACTCGATCATAGGGAGGAGACCGTTTTCCTAGAAGGGCGAGGGAAGAGAAAAAAGAAAAGAACAAGATGAAGAACAGGATGGCTCTTGTCGTCGTTCTCGGATTTTGAGAACAGTGGAAGAGAGTTGTTCATAATGTTCATATTTTCATTTTTTTTAAAACTATTCTATGTCAAGATTATCTACGAGACATCAAGTTTGGCTACCTCTACGATAAAGAAATAAATTATCATGAATATATAACAATGGTAATGATTATGCTAATAGTAATAATGGTCATGTTAATAAAAAAGATGATGAAAGTGATAGTGATCATGAAAACGATAATAAGAATAGATAAAATGGTAGTGATATTGATGGTCTTAATGATGATAATGATAATGATGATCTTGATAGTGATTATGATGATACTAATAATGATAATGATGATAAGACAAATAAATTGATAATGATAATGATGATTCTATGAATGATAATAGTATTGATGATCATGATAGAAATAATCGTAATAATAATGATGATAATAGTAATAACAATAAAGATAAAAGAACTAATAATAGTGACTATAATGATCATAACAATGATAACAGTAATGATAGTGATATTGACAGGTTGCATATCCCTAAATATGAATTACGAAATGTGCTTTTAAAATGGAATGATGTAACTCAGATAAAATTAAAGACCAAATTAGAAAAAAAATGAAAAGAATAAACACCCTATGTTAATGCTAACTACTTCACTAAACTTTAACAGATTACTACACATAGATTATAACTAGGCCTACATATGTCGTACAGTTTGTAGTTCATTATCTATACAGATAGACGCTTAATTCTCTAGCTCCCCTTTTTCTAATAGAAAAAAAAAAACTATGATATAATTTAAAAGTTTGTGGTGCAATTATTTATTTAAAAAGGATTGACAAAAGGCCTATGGTAAAAAATGTGAAAAATCCATTGACACGGATACAGCAACATCGAATTTAAGAAAAAAATGTAATCTAGATTCGTCGCCATTTTGTTGTTGTTTTTTGTTGGCTATTAAAGACAGACATAAACATCAGGAAAATTGGAGTTTGAAAAATATAAACCCTATAGAAATATCTATGAGGAATGTAGTTTAAGATGTATGCTATTCCTCAACTTCATATATATAGTAAAATATAGGAATATAGTGATAGAAACATCTCTGCAACTTCATATGATATACGCGAAGATATATGAAATTAAATAAAAAAAAATATCCTCAACTTCATGTATATATATATATATATATATATATATATATATATATATATATATATATATATATATATATATATATATATATATATATATATATAAAGAGATAGAGTATTATCTTCACCCCAATATTAACTTTTTTTTTTTATTTATTTACATTTATTTTTTTTTATTTTTTTTTTTTTTATTCTTCTTCTTCATCTCTTTTTCTTCCTATTTATTGCATTATTCTTCGTTTTTCCTCTATTCGTCACCTATCTCCAAGCTCCCTCGTGTTCTATCCTTTTATGACTTTCCTTCTTCTTTCTATCTCTCTTTTTCTTCTTCCTCTTTTGAACATTCTTTTTGCTATTCTAACGAAGACTTAGGGAAATGAAGAGAGAAGGAAGGATAGAGAGAAAAAATGAATAACAGAAAATGAGCGAGAGAGAGATAGATAGATAGATAGATAGAGAGAGAGAGAGAGAGAGAGAAAGGAAGAAAGAAAGGAAGAGAGAAAGAGACAGAGAGAGACAAAGAAAAAGAGAAAGAGAGGGTCAAAGAAAAAAAGAGAAAGAAAGAGAGAGAGAGAGAGAGAGAGAGAGAAAGATAGATAGAAAGAGAGAGATATAGATAGAAAGAGAGAGAGAGAGAAAGATAGATAGAAAGAGAGAGGGAGAGAGAGAAAGATAGAAAGAGAGATAGATAGAAAGAGCGAGAGAGAAAGATAGAAAGAGAGAGAAAGATAGATAGATAGAGAGATAGACAGAAAGAGAGAGAGAAAAAATAAATAGAAAAAAAGAGAGAGAGAAAGCTAGACAGAAAGAGAGAGAGATAGAGAAAGATAGATAGAAAGAGAGAGAGAGAGAAAGATAGAAAGAGAGAGAGATAGAGAAAGATAGATAGAAAGAGAGAGAGAAAGAAAGATAGATCGAAAGAGAGAGAGAAAGATAGATAGAGAGAGAGAGAGAGAAAGACAGATAGAAAAAGAGAGAGAGAGAAAGATAGATAGAAAGAGAGAGAGAGATAGACAGAAAGAGAGAGAGAAAAAAATAAATAGGAAAAGAAAGAGAGAGAAAGATAGAAAGAAAGAGTGAGAGAGAGATAGACAGAAAGAGAGAGAAAAAATAAATAAATAGAAAGAGAGAGAGAGAGAAAGATAGATAGAAAGAGAGAGAGAGAGAGAAAGATAGAAAGAGAGAGAGATAGAGAAAGATAGATAGAAAGAGAGAGAGAGAGAGAGAGAGAGAGAGAGAGAGAGAGAGAGAGAGAGAGAGAGAGAGAGAGAGAGAGAGAGAGAGAGAGAGAGAGAGAGAGAGAGAGAAAGATAGAAAGAGAGAGAGATAGAGAAAGATAGATAGAAAGAGAGAGAGGGAGAGAAAGAAAGATAGATCGAAAGAGAGAGAGAGAGAGAGAAAGATAGATAAAAAGAGAGAGAGAGAAAGATAGATAGAAAAAGAGAGAGAGAGAAAGAATGATAGAAAGAGAGAGAGAGAGAAAGAAAGATAGATCGAAAGAGAGAGAGAGAGAGAGAAAGATAGAAAGAGAGAGAGATAGAGAAAGATAGATAGAAAGAGAGAGAGAGAGAGAAAGAAAGATAGATCGAAAGAGAGAGAGAGAGAGAGAAAGATAGATAGAAAGAGAGAGAGAGAAAGATAGATAGAAAAAGAGAGAGAGAGAAAGATAGATAGAAAGAGAGAGAGAGAGAGAGAAAGATAGAAAGAGAGAGAGAGAGAGAAAGATAGATAGAAAGAGAGAGAGAGAGAGAGAAAGATAGAAAGAGAGAGAGATAGAGAAAGATAGATAGAAAGAGAGAGAGAGAGAGAAAGAAAGATAGATCGAAAAAGAGAGAGAGAGAGAGAAAGATAGATCGAAAGAGAGAGAGAGAGAGAGAAAGATAGATAGAAAGAGAGAGAGAGAAAGAGAGAGAGAAAAAGAGAGAGAGAGAAAGAGAGAGAGAGAGAGA
>BOPN01000775.1:135000-137500 GCA_017312705.2 Penaeus japonicus
TGTAAACGAAACATAATGAGAAAATCATGCTTCATTCTGTGGGAAAGTTTGAACTAATAAAAAACTAATAAGAGAGAGAGAGATAGAGAGAGAGAAAGAAAGAGAAGAGACAGAGAGGGAGAGAGATAGAGAGGCAGAGAGAGACAGAGAGAGAGAAAGAAAGAGAGAGAGAGAGAAGAAAGAGAGAGAGAGAGCGAGAGAGAGTGAGAAAGAAGAGAGAGAGAGAAAGAAAGAGAGAGAAAGAGAGAGAGAAAGGAAAGAGAGTAAGAAAGGAAAGAGAGCGAGAAAGAAGATAGAAAGAAAGAAAGAAAGAGAGATAAAGAGAGAGAGAGAGAGCTATACGGCGCCAACGCCATGCAGGACAGCACGAGAAATCGCCAGTAAAAGCTGCAGCACGTCATGCAGTCTGCCTTTCGGACAGAGCCACTGACATCGGCTTACACTAGTCCGATTCGTATGATTAAAATTCAGTGACCACCGCTTGGAAACACCGGCGCCTCATTCGGAAGTTATGTAACATGAGAATTGTCGCTTGTCACTTCGCTAGTTTCCTATCTATTCATGTTTTTTTTTTTTTTCTTTCTTTCTTTTTTTTTATCATTTTTCGATTTGAAGTCTTGTTAGTCTTTCCCTTTTGTTTGATTTTTCTTTCGTGATTTTTTTTTATCGTTTTATGTTCTGTGTATGTGGTTATCTTACGTTTTTATTTTTCTCTTTCGTTTTTTTTTTTGTCGTTTTATAAGCTTTCCTATCTTCCTATCGTTCTTTCTACGTGTCTCTATTTTTTATTTATTTTTTTTTTTCCTATTTTCTTTCTTTCTTGATTTATGTTTATTATATTAAAGTCAATCTACGTAGTTAACTTTTCATTGGTTCGCTTTTCTCCGTTTCTCTCATTCTCAGTGCCTTTCTCTTAAATTATGTGTGCACTCTCACATGTACTTACACTCACGTACACACACACACACGAACATACTCTCTCTCTCTCTCTCTCTCTCTCTCTCTCTCTCTCTCTCTCTCTCTCTCTCTCTCTCTCTCTCTCTCACACACACATACACACACACACACACACACACACATACATACACACAGACACACACACACACACACAGACACAAAGACACACACACACACACACACACATATATATATATGTGTGTGTGTGTGTGTGTGTGTAAAACAAGCACTTAGTATCCTCTGCCATTAACACTCCCCATTACCCCCCCCCCCCCCCCCCTCGTACCCCACCCGCCAACGCCAGCAAGTTCGTCATCTGCTTTGGAAGTGCCTCCCTCCCCCTCCCCCTCCCCCTCACCCCTCTCTTCTCTCTTCTCTCCGTCAGTGCTCCAATTTATTCTTGTATATTATATTCATCACTATCTGCTATTTCATTTTCTTTTTTATTATGTTGATTTCTAACTTTATCTCTGTCTCTCTGTCTGTTTCTCTCTCTCTTTCTCTGTCCCTCTTTCTCTTTTTCTCTCTTTCTCTATTCTCCCTTCCCTTTCCCCGTCTCTCTCTTCATCTTTCATTCCTTCCGTCTCCCCGTCCCTCATTCCCCTCTCCCTCTTCATCTCTCCTCCCTCCCATCCCTCACTCTCACCCTCCCTCCCTCTCCATCCCTCCCTTCCTCCTTCATCCTACCCCATCCCACACCCACACCCCATCCCTCATCCCACCCTCCCCCCACCCACCCATCCCTCATCCTACACTCACACCCCACCCTCCCTCCCTCACCCCACCCTCCTACACCCACACCCCATCCCTCCCTCCCTTCCCCCTCACCCCTCCCCCTTCATTTCTCCTTCCCAAGGCTATCTTGAGGTGCTGCCAAAGTGCTGAAACCTTGAGGAGGATGTTACGTTCTTAGATTATAAAATTCTTAAGGAGATACCAACGAGTGAAGGCATAAGAATTAGAGAATGGTGATGAAGGAGGAGAGGGAATGGGGATGAAGAAGGAGAGGGAATGGGGATGAAGGAGGAGAGGGAATGGGGATGAAGAAGGAGAGGGAATGGGGATGAAGGAGGAGAGGGAATGGGGATGAAGGAGGAGAGGGAATGGGGATGAAGAAGGAGAGGGAATGGGGATGAAGGAGGAGAGGGAATGGGGATGAAGGAGGAGAGGGAATGGGGATGAAGAAGGAGAGGGAATGGGGATGAAGGAGGAGAGGGAATGGGGATGAAGGAGGAGAGGGAATGGGGATGAAGGAGGAGAGGGAATGGGGATGAAGGAGGAGAGAGAAGGGGGATGAAGGAGGAGAGAGAAGGGGGATGAAGGAGGAGAGAGAAGGGGGATGAAGGAGGAGAGAGAAGGGGGATGAAGGAGGAGAGAGAAGGGGTAGAAGAAGGAGAGAGAAGGGGGAAGAAGGAGGAGAGAGAAGGGGGAGAGAAGGAGGAGAGAGAGAAGGGGGATGAAGGAGGAGAGAGAAGGGGGATGAAGGAGGAGAGAGAAGGGGGATGAAGGAGGAGAGAGAGAAGGGGGAGCAGAAGGAGGAGAG
>BOPN01000775.1:147500-150000 GCA_017312705.2 Penaeus japonicus
TCTCTCTCTCTCTCTCTCTCTCTCTCTCTCTCTCTCTCTCTCTCT
Source organism: Penaeus japonicus (assembly GCA_017312705.2). Taxonomy (NCBI): domain Eukaryota; kingdom Metazoa; phylum Arthropoda; class Malacostraca; order Decapoda; family Penaeidae; genus Penaeus; species Penaeus japonicus. Next base: position 147,546 of record BOPN01000775.1, read on the forward strand.
CTCTCTCTCTCTCTCTCTCTCTCTCTCTCTCTCTCTCTCTCTCTCTCTCTCTCCCTCCCTCTCTCCCTCTCTCCCCCCCCCCCCCCCCCCCCCCCCTCTCTCTCTCTCTCTCTCTCTCTCTCTCTCTCTCTCTCTCTCTCTCTCTCTCTCTCTCTCTCTCTCTCTCTCTCTCTCTCTCTCCCTCTCCCTCTCCCTCTCCCTCTCCCTCTCCCTCTCCCTCTCCCTCTCCCTCTCTCTTGAATTTATAACAATCATCACTGATATCATTCATGACCACCACTCCTTTTAATTAATCGACTGATGCAAACTTCCGTGCAAACATCCAAATCATCACTTCAATAATAAATAATAATTCAGAACTAGTATTGCCAGCATCATAGGTAAAAACACATTCAAACACAAATAAAAAAACAAGAACGAATAAAAAAAAACAAAAACGAATACATGAATAATATATCAAAAAAAGATAATAGTATATAAAAAAAAAAAAAAAAAAAAAAAAAAAAAAAAAAAAAAAAAAAAAAAAAAAAAAAAAAAAAAAAAAAAAAAAAAAAAAAAAAAAAAAAAACATCGCCAGAGGCAAGACTCGAGCGGATCCAAATAACCGCATTTTTCCCGGTAACAAAACGCTCGGAGAGAGAGAATGAGATGTTTGTCTGTCTGTGGGTCGGGAAGACGCATCGCTGTCAGAGCGGGAGAGAGGATGCTAGCGACACGAGATGAAGATGCTGTCTCAGCCCACTTAAGGAAGCAACATATCAGATCCTCTACGAAGGAAGAAAAGGGCTTAGGGGGAAAAGGGGGTGGGGGTGAGGGGTGGGGGTAGGGGGAGGGGTTAGGGAGGGAGATGTTACATGGAAAAATACTCGTGTCTATTCCGAGGACGAATGCAGGCATGCGGACAAGTTTGTTTTTCTTCTTCCCCCTTTTTTTTACATTTTTATTTTTTTTTAGTTCTTATCTTTTGTTTTGCGAAAATGATGTTTGGTATTTATTAACACCTACACACAAAAATAATAATAATAATAAATAGATATATATATATATCCCTGAAACTTCGTGGTCTTTCTAGTCCTGCCTCACCGTGAATTTTGAAATTATCTTCAGATCTTGGAAACCGACTTCGTCTTTTTTTTACGCAAGCGACCACAGGCATAAACCATTCTACGGAAGGGAAACGTCCTTCTCTATCTAAACTTTCTTTACAGACAAAAAAAAATAATATATATTCAAAGACCAAGCGATATGCGCACAAGGCCTTTCTCTCAGAATTAAAAGTTTCGTCTGCGGAGAAATTGTTGCTCGGCCGAAATCCATTAAGAAAAAGAGAGAGAGCGGGGAAGGAAGGAATTTAAGAGAGAAAAAAATATATGTATGTATTGTTAAAATGAAACCATGGAATAGGAAATATTGGAATAACGGGAATTCCTATTTGTCTATAACCATTGCATTGCAATACGAAGGAAAATTATAAAGGTATACTGATTGTAACCAAATAAGAATTGCAAAAAACTGACTTTCGAAATATTCCTAATTCCTTGCCTTCAAATCACAAAATTAATAATAATCATAACAATAACAAATAAACATATATAAAACACACAAACACAAATACAAATACACAAAAAATGATAATTCATTCCCAAGTCGAAACACAGAGATAGAGAGAGCGCGAGAGAGAGAGAGAGAGGAAAGAAGAATATTTTAGCCCCGCGGAGTAGCGAGGTTCATGGCGGGATACAGACCGCCTCTTTGCCCAGAGAAAATGGACGAGTTTTGAAAATTTCTCTTAAAAGATTATGTTTAGAGGTCTTGGCTTCATGGACTTTACCAAGCACGAGAGGCAAAAGAGGCCGAGGATCTTGGTAATGATAATAAGAGATAAGATCCAGAGTTTACAAGAAAAAGAGAGAAAAGAAAAGAAAAGAAAAGAAAAAAATGATGCGAAGTTTAAAAAAAGGGGGAAAAAAAATGTGTTGGTATTCACAATAACGGTCATATTAACCGGAAGTTTATTAATAATAAAAGTAATTAAGACTAGCAATATTATCGTAAATATGAAAATGATGATAAGAATAATGAGACGAAAACGCTGAAAAATGATACTGATAATAATAATGAATATGATAATAAGACATAAGATCCAGAGTTTACAAGAAAAAGAGAGAAAAGAAAAGAAAAGAAAAAAAAATGATGTGAAGTTTAAAAAAAAATATAAAAAATGCGTTGGTATTCACAATGACGGTCATATTAACCGGAAGTTTATTAATAATAAAAGTAATAAAGGCTATCAATATTATCGTAAATATGAAAATTATGATAAGAATAATGAGACGAAAACGATGAAAATTGATATTGACAATTATGATAGATATAAAATTATAATATTATCCGTAATAATAATAATTAATTTGGCGATGACTTCACTTATCATACTGATGATCATAATGATAAT
>BOPN01000775.1:185000-192500 GCA_017312705.2 Penaeus japonicus
AGAGAGAGAGAGAGAGAGATTGAGAAAGAGAGATAGAAGATAGATAGATAGATAAATAGACAGAGAGACATACAGACACACATATACACAGAGACAGAGAGAGACAGCCAGAGAGAAAGAAAAGAGAGAGACAGACAGAAGGACTGAAGAAGAAAAAGGAAAAGGAAAAGATGACACAAAATAAAGACCTTTTGATACTCCAAGAATCAGTAAAATTGAGAAGCATCACAGCATAGAAATATAAACCAAACCCTTTGTCAAGAAACACGTCTTAAAGATTGTCATTTTATCATAGGGATCTGGAACATTCTGTCAGCTGGGAATAAAGGGTTGAATATAAGAAGTGCATATCAAAAAAAGATGAAGATCGAAAGATAGGAAAAAAAGGGGTTTGGATTCCAATATTCACTACGAAATAGCGAGGAGACTTGTGATAAGTCGAAAGCTTGAATGGAATACTATGTTCTCATATCATCCTTATCATGTATATCATCATCATCAGCTGTTGTGGCATTTGCATATTCGTTATTTTCACAAATATCGTCACTTTCAGATTAAGTCGAACTTGACAAAAAGTTCAAAAAAAAAAAAAAAAAAAAATCACCATTAAATGTATTCATATATATCTTTGTTTCAAATTCGTATTGGGAAATACATATATATATATCCAAATCGACATCACAAATAGATTATCTATTTTAATCTACGTCTGATCTGCATCAACCTTCAGTTACCATAGAGACCGTGTAAGCACCTTGATAAAAGGGAGGGGGGGGTGGGGGGGGGTTATACATTTGCATAGGGGTGATGGCAAAGCAGCAAGAACAACTACGAAATATCTACAGAGGTTTTTTTATCGTTAGAGAAAAAAACAAACAAACATATCCATGCAGTTGCTAGAGGGATGAGGGTAGGGGGGGATGGGGGGGAGTGGAAGGGGAAGGAAGGGGGTTAAGGAGTTGTGGGAGTTGGGGTAAGGGGAGTAGGAATGGGGGGAAGGGGGGTGGAATGAGGGAATGGGATGAGAGTGGGGGAAATGGTAGGGGAAGGGGAAGGAGGAAAGGTAAGAGAACAGGGAGAGAGAGAGTAGGACTGGGGTAAGGGGTGGGGGGGGAAGGAATAGGATTAAGGGAAGGGTTATGATCAGCATAAAGGTGATGGACGGGTATACATGCCCCATTATGGCAAAATATATATTTCTTAAAATTTACATGATAAACAAATGGAAAAAATAAAGGGTAATCAAAAAGGAGGAAGAGGAGGGGTAAGGGTAGGGGTAGAGGTAGGGGTAGGGGTAGGGGAAGGGGGGAGGGGGGACGTGGAAATAAAGTTGATGTTGTCAGCGTCATTGTGTTTATCATGTTTATTATCATTACTACTATTGTTATTATTGTTGTTATTATTATAATTATTGATTTTATTATTACTATCATCTCATCTTTAGTATTATCATTGGCATTATTTGTTATCATTATTATCGTTATCATCATCAGTATTACTATCATAATTATTATTGTTATTATTATCATTTTATTACTATCATAATTATTATTGTTATTATCATCATTTTATTACTATTATTATCATTACTATTAATATCCTAATCATTCTTATTCATACTTCCTATTAATCCTGTTTCAACGTATAGGAAAAATAAATGAAGAAAATGCTATTAATATTTTGAAGCGATCTTGATATCTTGAAATGAAATTATTATTTTCAAGTGCAGTTGATAACTTGAAGTGAAACTGATATTGCGATATGTCTGAAGTTGAAGTTAAAGTGAATTAACCGGAATGTATATATATTTATGGTTATCGGTTTATGAAAACAGAAGATAAAATAGATTAGCTTTATGGAACTATATATATTATCTAAGACAGATAGAAAGAAATTAAGATAAGTAATCAGAATCAATAAATAATATATACATGATATAAAAAATAAAGCTATAAACAAGATAAACACAAACATATATACATAAACAACAAACGTAAAAATAAATTACAATAATCCAAAGTAAAAAAAAAAGAAAAAAAAAAAACAAGCAATGACACTCCACAATGATAACATGATTACAAATACAAGGAATAGGCGACAGAGAGAGATAAAAGAAGGAAATAACATTAACAAGAATAACAGTAAGATGAACGACAAAGAAAATGTAGAAAAAGGTGCTTACAATCCCAGTGGTTTCATTACATTGATGCAAAACGGGTTCCGTGAACATTCTTATACAATGAACAACCAGTGAACAATGAACAACCTCGGCATTGTTTTTTTTTTTTTTTTTTTTTTTTTTTTTTTGTATTAGTATTATCATCTAGTAAATGTAATAGATATATAAGAACAAGTTGACATACATGACACAAGAAGACCATGATGCTATACAGGAAACAGAAAGATAAAATGGTAAAGGAGAGGAGACAGAGAGAGAAAGATGGATGGGGTGGGGGAGAGGAAGAGAGGGGGAAAGGGAGAGGGAGAGAGATGAAGAGGGGGGGGGGGCAGAGAGAGAGTGAATGAGAGAGAGAGAGAGGGAGAGATACAAGCGGAAATGCAAGGAGATAAAGAGAGAAAAAGAGCGAGAGTGGGAGAGAGTGAGACAGAACAAGAGATAGACAGAGAGAGAAAGAGAGAGAGAGAGACAGAGAGAGAGACAGAGAGAGAGAGAAAGCGAGATAGAGAAAGAGAAAGAGAGATAGATAAATAGATAGAGAGCGCGAGAGAGAGCGATACTAGATAGAGATAGATATATAGATAGATAGATAGATAGAGAGAGCTATACTAGAAAGATAAAGAACGAAAGAGAGGAAGGCAGAAAGAGACAGCAGACTGACAGACAAACAAAGAGAAAGGACATAGATACACAGAGAAAACAGTTGAATGTGTAAGCGACAGAACAAGAAACGGAAAGGAGAGAGAATAAACAATACAGTAGATATATATTGCAAGTTGCAAGGGAAAACAGATAACGAAGAAGAAGAGGAAGAATTCAGAATAAAGTGGACATGACGCTGAGGAAGAATAAGAAGTCAAAGAACACAAAAGGAAAAACATCAACAAACAAATGAAAAAAAAATGGGTTGTAAGAATATATGAGAATATGAATGAATTTAAGAATAATGATGATAATGATGATGATAAAGATAATGATGATAACAATAATAATGATGATTACAATAAAAACGATAACAATAGAAATGATAAAAATGATGATAATAATAATGGCAATAGTAATAAAGATAATAATAAAGATGATAACAACAGCAGCAAAGATAACGATGATAAAAATAATAATAAAAACAATAATGATAATACAAAGACTAACACTGATAGCAATAAATATAAATATAATAATAATAATAAAACAACAATGAATAACTAACAACAAAAACATCCACAAGAACAACGATGACAACATCAAGAACAAGAGAAGAACAAGAACAAAGAAGAAGAACAACAAGAACAAGAGAAGAACAAGAACAAAGAAGACAACAACAAGAACAAGAGAAGAACAAGAACAAAGAAGAAGAACAACAAGAACAAAGAAGACAACAACGAGAACAAGAGAAGAACAAGAACAAGAGAAGAACAAGAACAAAGAAGAACAACAACAAGAATAAGAGAAGAACAAGAACAAGAGAAGAACAAGAACAAAGAAGAACAACAACAAGAACAAAGAAGACAACAACAAGAACAAGAGAAGAACAAGAACAAGAGAAGAACAAGAACAAAGAAGAACAACAACAAGAATAAGAGAAGAACAAGAACAAAGAAGACAACAACAAGAACAAAGAAGACAACAACAAGAACAAGAGAAGAACAAGAACAAAGAAGAACAAGAACAAAGAAGACAACAACAAGAACAAGAGAAGAACAAGAACAAAGAAGAACAACAACAAGAACAAGAGAAGAACAAGAACAAAGAAGAACAAGAACAAAGAAGACAACAACAAGAACAAGAGAAGAACAAGAACAAAGAAGACAACAACAAGAACAAGAGAAGAACAAGAACAAAAAAGAACAACAACAAGAACAAGAGAAGAACAAGAACAAAGAAGACAACAACAAGAACAAGAGAAGAACAAGAACAAAGAAGACAACAACAAGAACAAGAGAAGAACAAGAACAAAGAAGACAACAACAAAGAAGACAATAACAAGAACAAGAGAAGAACAACAACAAGAACAAGAGAAGAACAAGAACAAAGAAGACAACAACAAGAACACAGAAGACAACAACAAGAACAAGAGAAGAACAAGAACAAAGAAGAACAACAACAAGAACAAGAGAAGAACAAGAACAAAGAACAGTGCAAGAAGGAAACACCCCAAAACAACAAAAGGAGGGAAGATTCCTTAAGACATGTTTACACAAGGAAGCTTTTTAAGACGCTACATGTACAGCATTAAGCACAGGGAGCATTGTAAGACGAGGAGAATGAGAGAGAGTGAGAGAAAGAGGGAAAGAGAGAAAGAGGGAGAGAGAGAGTGAGGAGGGGGAAGGGGAAGGGGGTAGGGTGTAAGGGGGTTTGTCTTTGGCTTTTGTGCCTGGGGGAGGGGGGGTGATGGGAGAGGGATGGGTGGGTGGATGGATATAGAGAGGGTTGATGAGAGAGAGAGAGAGAGAGAGAGAGAAAGAGAGAGAGGAGAGACAGAGAGAAAGATAAAAAAAAGAGAAAAAGAGGGAGAGAAGAGAGGCATAGAAAGATATGGAAGGAAAAATATATCAACACAAAAAATAAAATATATAAAAAAAAATGGCCAACAGCCTGACATACAGAATCCAAGACTGACAGACAGACATACAAAGAGAGCAGACGGGATTAACCATGCATTTTTTTTTTTTTTTTTTTTTTTAATTCGTGCTAAAAAAAAAATGTTTAGATCAGGCAGCTGCATAACACGAATACGCAATTAAACAAGGCAGAACGGCATGTGATTCGAAAGAAATGATTTAATATGACATGACATGACATGCCTGTGTGCGAGGAACGAGAGACTCAAACCGCGCGTGAATATACATGTGCAAATTCCATTCATTGCTTGTTTGTTTTTTGTTTTGTTTTTTTTGGATTTTTTGTTTGCCTCTGAGTGTCCTTGACTACTGTAACTTTTTATAAACGGTATAAGTCCTTTTGAATGTGTGGCTTGTGTATCTGGAGGTGTATTGTGTGTGTGTGTGTGTATGAGGATGTCTGTGTGTTTGTGAGTGTATGGGGATGTCTGTGTGTATATGTGTATGTGCTTGTGAGGAAGTCCTTGTGCGTTCCTGTATGTATGTGTGTGTGTGAAGATGTTTGTATGTGTTTCTGTGTATATATGTGTGTATGAGGATGTGTGATCAAAAGTTGTTTTTGTCATCTTCATTGACAAAATCATCTTGTTATCATAATGTTATTTACTGAATATGATTATCAATATCGTCATTAATAACGTATCTATTATCATTATAATTAACATTGCAGTTATAAGTGTCAGCCATGTTAACATTACAGTATATCTCTATCTTTTGTTAAAACTCTTTCCATCATCATTATCATTACTGTTATCATAATTAATTAATGATTATCATTACTGTTATCGCAAGTATTATATTTAATTTTACTGCTATCATAACTGTTATTATTTCCATCACTGTTTTCATAATTTTTATAATCATCCTTAATGTAATCATAATCATCTTTTCCGTCACTATTATCATAATTATTACTTACTGTTATCACAATACCTAATAGCATCATCATCATTGATAGTACTATAATTATTAATAATATGATAACTGTTAATCTTGTTATAAATTCATGTATCATCATCATAACCAAATCACAGACATTGCCATAAAAAAAAAAACTCGTGTTTAACAGACGCTCCAAAAAAGTGAGAATATTTTCCCGTCGGTAATTAAATTTTTGGAGCTTTCATATTCATTATTCAAATGTTTTCCTATTTAATAATGCCATGCAGTTAGTTCTATTTATCGACCAGACGTCCATGCAGAGAGGGTGTATTGACTGAGGGGGGGGGAGGGAGGGAGGGAGGCCGTTGCATGCGTGGGCGTTGTTGCAGCAATGGGTGGAGGTGCTCACGGTGCCCGAGTGAGGTTGCAGGGAAGGCCGCCCCTTTTGAGATCATTATCCGAAACTTCTCAGACACACACAAGGGTTTGGGGGGAAAAAATGGTTTTGTATCTTTTCATCCTTCAAGTTTTCCCCTCTTTTCTTTTAAGGTGTTTGAGGGGAAGGGGGGATGGGAGGGGGGAGGGGAGGGGGAGGTGAAGTGTTAACTTTCTGATTAAAAAAAAAAAAAAAAAGTTTATTGGATTTCGAATCATGTGAAGAGGTTACATATATATATATATAATGTTTAATAACGACCTCTCATAAGATCTAAAAGACTTCGAGAGGAGAGGAGGAAGGGGAGGAAGGGGAGAAGGAGGAGGAGGAGGAGGTCGTGAGGGGGATCATAAGGGAGTCATTGAGGCAGACAGGATAAGAATCAATGACCCCGTCTGACCTCCCTTCCTTCCTCACCGGCTAATGACCTCGCTTGGGTGGAACCAGGGACCGGGGGTGCAGGGTGCAGGGTGGGGAGCAGGAGAAGGAGCAAGGAGAAGGAAGGAGGGAGGCGTGGAAGGAGGAACGAAGGCAAGGAGAAGACTAGGAAGGAGGGACAAGACAAGGCTTTCGGTCTCTACGCAACGGACGGTACCTTCGGGTTCAGATCAGATCCTTGCTGCATGAGCGTCCCTATGGTAAACCAGAAGGAGTTTCCGAGGGTGAAGTCGTTCTCCACAACCTCGTGGTTGTCGTAGCAAGGGTGGGGGTTCTGCCACTCGTAGGGGGAGAAGCGGGCAACGATGTAGATGGTGAGGGAGACAACCACATAGGCAGCGAGGATGTAGAGCCAGATTTCGATAGCTAGGGGGTTCATGAAGCTAAACAGACGATGAGGTGCGCGTTGGGGGACCTGGGTGGGGAGGGGGAGGGGGGGAAGACACGGAGAAAGAGAGAAAGGAGGGGGGGGGGGGGGGGGGGGGGGGGAGGAAAGAGAGACGGAGAGTGAGTCTACATGGAGTCATATGGTGTGCTTGATTTTTTTTTTTTTTTTTTTTTTTTTTTTTTTTTTTTTTTTTTTTTTTTTTTTTTTACCTTGTCTCTTCTTTTGGGTTTAGCTCCTCTACCGTTTCGTTTGAATTAATTCAGCGGAGGATACGCAGGAGGAAAGGAGGCACGAAGCAAGTACAGAAACAAATAGAGAAAGGGTAAAAGGAGAGAGAAGAAGAGGGAGTCGAGAGTACAATGCGTCTGCTACATGTCGGCTCTGCTGAGGGGAAAAAAATGGAGATTAACAGCAATTATACTGCACTGCCGGGACTGGGCTTGTGGCGCATTTTCATAGTGGGAAAAAAAAGGATCAATGAGATATATGAATCTAATCAACTCTTCTCAAGCAATTGAGATTGATTTACATTACGCCATGACACCTGAATCGCCGC
>BOPN01000775.1:202500-207500 GCA_017312705.2 Penaeus japonicus
CATGGCCGACACGTGGCGCAGGAGGTCGACGCAGAAGCCGACGTAGCGGCCGTTCCCCGTCGCGTTGTTGCCTTCCTTCAGCATCACGAAGGGGGTTTCCTGTTTGGGGGTTGGGTTGGGGGTTGGTGGGGGGTTGGTGGGGGGTGGTGTGGAGGGGGGTTGGTGTGGGGTTTGGGTTGGGGGGGTTTGGTTGGGGTTGGGTGAGGGTTGGGTAGGGGTTGGGTTGGGAGTTGGGTGGGGTGGAGGGGGGGTGGAGGGAGGGTTGGGGTTGGGGTTGGGGGTTGGGGGTTGGGTGGTGGTTGGGGTTGGTGGGTGGGGTTGGGGTTGGGTTGGTGGGGGTTGGGGTTGGGTAGGGTTTGGTGGGGGTAATAGAGGGAGGGAGGGAGAGAGAGAGAGGGGGGGAAGTAAGAAAAGAGGAGGGGTGGGGAGGAAGGAGAGGGGGGAGGTAATAGAGGGGGGAAGGGGGAAATACGAGAGGAGGGGAGGGGGTAGGTAGGTAGGTAAGAGAGGAGGGGAGGGGAGTAGGTAAGAGAGGGGGGAGGGAGTAGGTAAGATAGGGGGGGAGGGGGGAGGTAAGAGAGGGGGAGAGGGAAAGCAAAAGAGGGGGGGAGGGTGTAGCGTGGAAGTAAAATCAGGGTGTGTGTAGTAAGATGTGTGTGTGGTGGGGTGGGGGGGGGGGTTAAGTGAGAAGGAGGGATGGGGGTTGGGGTAAAGAGGGAGGGAGAGAAAGGTAAGACGGGAAGGGAGGGAAGGAGCGACAGAAATGAAAGGGTCGAAAGATAAAAGCGAAAAATAAGCGAAGAAGAGTACAAGAGACACAGAAAGAGAGATAAGTGAGAGAAAGAGAGAGAAAGAGAAAGAAAGAGAGAGAAAGAGAAAGAAAGAGAGAGAGAGAGAGAGAGAGAGAGAGAGAGAGAGAGAGAGAGAGAGAAAGTGTGAGAGAGAAGAAGAAGAAGAAGAGAGATATAGAGAGAAAGAAAAAAAACGAAAGGGAAGAAACAAACAAATAAACAAATAAAAGATAAGATGAAGTAAAGGAAAATGAAAATCATATGTATATACATATATAAATGAAAGGATATAAATATAAATAAAATGATAATGATAACAGGAAAGGGGTAAAAAGGAAGGTGATTTACAAAATGTAAAATACGAAAGGGGAAACGGTGGGGGGGGGGGGGGGATTTCAGGGGAAGGAAAGGGAAGCAAAATACAAAGGCAATTGAATCAAGGGGGTTTAGCATACTACGAAATCTATCGAGGGTTGCATTGCATTGTATATGTTTTGTATTGTGTTCTGGATGTATTGTAGATGTGCTGTATGTGTGTATTGTGTTACATATATATTGTGTTGTGTTGTATTGCCTTGTATGTTTGTATTGTGTTACATCGCATTTGTACAACAATTGTATATATATTGTATTTTATCAAATCATTACGTATTACGGGGTACTGTGCAATTTTAAAGCAAATCAAATTAGCAAAGGTGTTATTGAATTTTAAAGTAATCATAAACCAGCAACGTGCTATAATTGATTTCATAATATCGTCACAAAAAACAGAATATGGTGTTAAGCAAGAAAAAAAAAAAAAAAATAAAACACACAAACGATCACCCGTTTAAAAATGTAAAAATATAAAAGTTAAATTCGAGTTAAGATAAAAGTGTGTCGCTATTGTTAATCAGTTATAAACACTTTTTTTCCCGCTTAATGTTTTATTTATTTTTATTTACAATTAACTGAATGTGATTGTTGATGCGATTGAAATATTTATGCATATATATATATATATATATATATATATATATATATATATATATATATATATATATATATATATATATATGTGTGTGTGTGTGTGTGTGTGTGTGTGTGTGTGTGTGTGTGTGTGTGTATATATGTATATATATATATATATATATATATATATATATATATATATATATGTATGTATGTATGTATGTATATATGTATGTATGTATATACATATATATAATTATATAAAAGAAATGAAATATCTGACTGAATGTAATTAAATTAACATTTAATGATTTTCATTTTGAATTGCAATAAGGTCTTAATGCAGAGAATCATGGTAGAAAAAAAGTTATAATCAGTATCATAATTTTCAAATGAGAGAGGATTTATTCATTAAGTATTCATATAAATAATTTATCATACGGTATAGCCCTGTAATAAGATTTTTGCATGGAATTTTGCCACAAGATAGAATTACCCAGGAATATATGAATCAATAAATATATGTATATAGATTTTCCTATATTTTAAATTCTATTTCATTTCACATACGTGATTTCCATTTGATAATAATTTTGTTTAGGCTATTCTGACGTAAAATTTTTATCTATTCATGTTTTTTGTCTTCTACTTTCCTATAATTTATCAATTATTTGACATTCCTTTTTCTTTCTTCTTTCCATCCATAGACAAAATAAATAAATGTTTATAGTCCCTCCAGAAAAACGAAAAAAGGAAATCCCATCGAGAGCCCGAGCGACGACGGACGTAAAATATAAACAAACTCAAAATAAAATTCGGAACAGATACTCGTCGGTGCTCGAGAACATCGTGTAATGGCGTAGCTTTCTTGCTTTGATAAAATTTACAACCGCGATACTTTCCCATCAATGTCTCCTGGAAACAGCAGAAGTGCCAGCGCCATCAGGTAACGTCCGCGTCACGTCCGTTAAAAGGCTTGTTAATGATTTTAGGTTCGTATCTCTCTCTCTCTCTCTCTCTCTTCCTTTATCTGTTTCTGTTCTGCGTCTGTCTCATTTTTTCAGTTTTTTTTTTTTTCACAATATCTGCTGTTTCTTTCTTCTGAGATGTATGTGTGGTGGTGTGTTCGATTACGAAAGGGATGAGACGAGAGGGATGGAGTCGATTTTCCACTGGTACTGCAGAGGAAACTGATTTTTTCTTTTCGCTTTTTCGGATGAGTTGGATTTAGGAGGCATCGAAGATTTAGTCTGACAGGCGAATCTGCTGATATCCTATTGGACAACCTACTTACCGCACACGGACACACACACACACACACACACACACACACACACATACACACATATATATATATATAAATATATATATATATATATATATATATATATATACATATATATATATGTATATATATATATATTATAATGTACTTACCTGACTGATCCAAAGATAAAGGAAACCAGACCGCCATCGGTAACCATCAAATCTATTACTGCCATTACTTTACGATAAGATTGATAAACATACTTCTTCCAAGCGCTAATTTACATATACTGCCTTCTTAGCAACTACAATCACCAACCAAAATCTACATACCAATCTTTACCGCAGAACCTACACTAGAAACGTTTAATTAAGGGAATAGTTTCCCGCGCTTAGAAAACGTTTGCGCGATCATTACCTACCAACCCCTCGAGGTTGCGAACTACCAATTCGTGGAAACTACCTTATCTGCAACGACCCTAACGAGGCCGTCCCATTCGCCGGTCGTGTGGTTGAAGTTGCCATAACGACCACTTTCTTCCACTTCGATTTCGTAATTGAAGCCTACCATACCTACCACGTTCGGATGTCAATACAGTAGCCGTAGAAGCGAGCGTTGCCGGTAAAGTTGGTACTCTTGTGCATCATGACGTAGGGTTTTTCCTGAGTTTTGTGAGATATTTTTTCTTTGGTTATGAGTTTTGTAAGTTAATAAAGGCAGAGGGGAAATGATGGTGATTTTGTGTGGGGGTGGTAAAAGGGGGAGGGGAAGATGATTAATAACATAAATGAGTGTAAATTCTGGAAAATGACAAATACACTTTTCGCACACACACACACACACACATATTTTGACAAAAAAAAAAACGAAACAAAAAACACTTTACATACAATACAAAAACGACAAAACGCCTTTTATAAACACACACACGGACAACAACAACAATATAAACATTCAACAAACACACGGATGACAATTCTACATATATAAGAGAAGCAAAGAACAGATTTTATGCACAAATAATCGAAAATATTTTACACGACAAGGAAAACATTTACATGGACAAACCAAGATACAATGTTTACATAGACATGAACGACAAAACATCGTCTGGAACATTCTCCAGCTCCTCTGTACTGCCTCTCCTCATTCACTCTTCCCCATCCTTTGTTATTGCTTTTCTCTCCTTTCCCTCTAACCTCCTCTATTCTCTTCTGTTCTCTCTTTTAATCTTTTTCTCTCGCATGTATTCTCCTCTCCCTCTCTTTTCCTTGCTTCTATATTCTCCTCTCCCCCTTTCTTCACCTCTTCTTTTCTCCTCTTCTCTACCTTCTTCCTCTCTCTTTCCTTTTTCTCTCCTTTCCTCTCCTAGTCTCGTATCTTTTCCTGTACATACCTCTCTCTTCAATTCCTCCCTTTCCTCTCAATTTCCCCCCCCCCCCCCCACCTCTCCCGTTTCCTCTCCCTTTCCTGTTTATTTCCCTCTTCTTTCCCCCCTTCTCTTTCTTTCTTCCCTTCTCTCCTCTTCATATTTCCTATTCTCCCCTCGCCTCATCTCTTTCTTTCTCTTCTCTCCTCTCCTCTCCTCTTCTCTCTTCCTTCTCCTCTCCTTCCTCGCCTCTTCTCTCCTCTCCTCGCCTCCCCCTCTCTTTCTCCTACCCTCTTTTTTTTCCCCTTCCCCCTCTCCTCACCTATCCTCTCTTTTTTTCTTCTCCTCTCTTCCTCTCTCTCCTCCCCTCCTCTCACCTCTTTTCTTCTCTCCTCCCCCACCTCTCCTCCTCTCTCTCTTCCTTCTCCCATACCCTCTCTTCTTCTCTCCCCTCCTCACCTCCCCTTTCCTCTCCTCTCCTACCCTCCCCCTCCCTCCCCTCACCTCTACTCCCCCTCCCCCTCTCCTTCCCCTCCTTCTCTCCCCTCTCCCTTCTTCCCTCTCCCTTCTCCCCTCCCCTCCCCTATCCTCTCCACCTCCCCTCTCCTCACCTCCCCTCACC
>BOPN01000775.1:232500-237500 GCA_017312705.2 Penaeus japonicus
GTGAAGAGAGGGGAAAGGGAGGGTGCAGGAAGGGAAGAGGTAGGGAAGGGGAAGAAGAGGGAGGGGACAAGCAGAGAAGGGGGAAATGAGAGAGAAGGAAGGGTGAAAGAGGGGGAGGAAGAGGAAGGGGGAAGAGGGGGGTGGGGGCAAATGAGGTAGAGGAAGAGGCTACGAGCGGGGAAGGGGTGAAGGGGGCCCGGGAATTTGCCGGGGGTCAGGGGAGGGAGGGTAGGGGGATAAGGAGCTCCTGGCAGAACCATGTTAACGTCAAGAATGGCGGACCGACATTGCATATGGTTTGTTCAGCATTATGCATACAGGAGGTTTGAAGACAGCCCCAAGGAGCTAGCTGCCTCGTTACGCTTGTAGTTTCCCTTTCATCATCTTCCTTTTCTTCCTCTTCTTTGTCCTTCTTACTCACTCTTCATATTTCATCTGCATCTTCTCTATATGAGTACATCATTCCTTTGTTTGATGCCATTACACTGTTCCGGGTTTGTGTTGCCAAGTATTCTGTTAGTAACTGACCTTTTTTTTTTCTTCCCTTCGTTTCAGCAGGTTATTATTCCACCGACTATCAGTACCTATGAGTTATATCTACCTTTACAAACATACTGTGTATCTCTACATACCTACTATATTTTTTTAGGTGTCAGTCCTTCAGTAGAACATACAATTGTGCATTCATTTCTAATTGCTGTTTACATGATGCTTTCACCTTGCAGTTTTAAATGCATTATATGAATGTAATATTTTTCGAATCCATATTTTTCTCTCTTCTCTCTTTTACATGATCCAAAATTATAATGATGATAATAATGATGATAATGATAATGGCAGGAATAATCATAATAATGATGATGATGATAATGATGATGATGACCATTATAATAACAACACCTAATAATAATAATGATATCAATCATCATCATTATAATAATAATAATAATAATGATAATGATGATGAGAATAGATATAATAACAATAATGATAATGGTAATAATGATTATGATAATCATAATAATAATAATAATAATAATGATAATAATAATGATGATAATGATAATAATGATAATAATAATGATAATAAAAAAAATAATAATAACGATAATGATGACAATAATAATGATAATAACAACAATGATAACGATAGTAATGAAACATTAATCGCCTTAAATTGCAACTCCACCGCCACACGTTAAACGGAAGCTCCAAAAGATGAGATCTTCTTTGGACACAGGCACTTCGAGAATCTTTACAACGAATAAATTACGAAAGTTTCTTTTTTTTAGGTCAAGAAACGAGTGCATCTTTCCTTCGCTTGTGTTTACTATAAAGTTCTTGACACAATATGCTTTACAGTTCAAAGTTAGAGTGTTTACAAGAACAGTTGAACAGGTGTGTGCACAGAAGGAGGAGAGTGGGGGCAGGGTGGGGGTTGAAGGAGAGGGAAGGGAGGGAGGGGGGGGGAGGGAGAAGAGAGAAGAAGGGGAAGGAGTGAAGAAGAGAAGCAGGTAGGGCAGAATGAGACCAAAATGCTGTGTATATATATATATATATATATATATATATATATATATATAAAGAAAGAGAGAGAGAGAGAGAGAAAGAGAGTGAAGGGAGAGGTTTATGGAAATGGGAAAGGGGAGTGTGGGAGGGGGTGGGTAATGGGCGTGGTCGCGAGGTGACCCGTGGGCGTGATGGTGGCTTCATTGCATAAAGTGATGCTACTCAATGGGTCGACGAAGAAGGAGAGGGAAAAGGGAAAGGGGAGGAGGAGAGAGGGAGAGAGGGAGAGGGAACAGGAAGAGATAGAAGAAGAAGGAAAAGGGAGAGAGTGAAGAGGAGACAGAGAAGAGAGCGATGAAAAATAGAACCACAATAGCAGTGGAAGGAGTTAGGAAAAATAAAGAGAAAAGAGGGAATAGCGAAGGACATAATGAAAAAAATACAGGAAGAGACCAGAGAGCAGAGAAAAGGAAGAGAGAGAGAGAGAGAGAGAGAGAGAGAGAGAGAGAGAGAGAGAGAGAGAGAGAGAGAGAGAGAGAGATAGAGCAAAAGTGAGAGAATACAAAAAAAGACAGAGAAAGAGAGAAAGAGAAAGAGAAGAAGAAAGAGAAAGAGAGAGAGAAAGAGAGAGAGAGGTGAGAACCAGCACCAAGAAAGTATAAACAGGAGCTGATTTCACCAGATACCGTCTGGCGAGCCGGGAATTTTACAACCCTTCATGACCGTTTTCAAATACGGATATTCTGACGTAGAAGGGGAGGGGAAAATACCCCGATTCATCTTCCTAATTTCGGACAGCGAGGAGGTCTTAACAAGCCTCTTAGTCTTCGTTTGAAGGTCTTCGGATCGATCTGGCCGCAAAATCAGAACTTTTTTTTTTTTTTTTTTTTTTTTTTTTTTTTTTTTTTTTTTTTTTTTTTTTTTTGAGGGGGGCGAAGTGGGGGAGGAGGAGGTATTGGTATTGGGGGGAGTGAATGATGCAGGTTTTGAGG
This sequence comes from Penaeus japonicus, assembly GCA_017312705.2. Classification (NCBI taxonomy): domain Eukaryota; kingdom Metazoa; phylum Arthropoda; class Malacostraca; order Decapoda; family Penaeidae; genus Penaeus; species Penaeus japonicus. The sequence continues at coordinate 235,002 of BOPN01000775.1, forward strand.
ATGGAGAGAAGAGAGTGCCAGAGGAAAGGGGAGGGGTGGGGACGAGGAGATGAAATCTTGCAAGAGGGAGAAAAGCGAGGGGTGGGGGAAGGTATGGGGTGGGGGAGGGAAGGAGGTGTTCCCTGAAGATGGGGTGGGAGAAGGAGGGGGTAGAGGGAGGGGGTAAAGGGAGGGGGTTGAGTGCGTGCGCCGTCGTTCCGTTGATCCAAAAAATCATGAACGAGATTTTTTTTTTCTTTTTCGTTTTTTTTTTTGAGAGGTGGTGGACTTCAAGAGAGTGGACGGGGGTGGGGGGTTAGGGGGTAGGGGGTGAAGAAAAAAGACGTCTGGGAGGAGGAAAGTCGTGTAAAGCGAGGAAAGGCAATGAGGAATAAATGTCAGAGGAGAAAACAAAAGAAAGTCGTAAAGACAATGCATAAGAAGAAGGAAAACAGCAAGGAAGAAGAAGAGAGAGGAGAGGCAAGAGAAAGAGAGAGAAGAGAGAAAAAAGAGAGAGATAACCATCCAGAAGAAGAGACAAAAACAAGATGATAGACAAACAAGGAGCCTATGAGACAAGAGAAGAAATTAAGAAAGGAGGAAACAATAGCCCCATACAAAAGATGAAGGCAAGAAAGGAGATGATCTATTCAACCTGAGACCAATGTCGTTAGAGCAATGGATTTGACAGCTCCATAGTAGTCCAGAGGCGGTTCAGTTTGTTTATTAACCATGCTGAATTTACCACAAGAATAGTTATCATTATACTCAGTGAAATAAGAAGGAGTGTGGAAGAGAAGAGAAGATAGGAGGGCGGAAAGAGAGAAAGGAAGGGTGAGAAGGTGAGAGAAGAAGAGAGAAATTCAGAGGGTAGAGTGAGGATGAAGAGATAAGAGGAGGGGGTTAGAGGAGAGAGAGAGAGAGAGAGAGGGAGGGAGAGGGAGGAGGGAGGGAGGAGGAGAGGAGGAGGAGGGGAAGGAGTGATTAAATAGTTAGAAGAAAGAAAGAGAGAAGAGAAAATGAGGGGGAGGGAGGAGGAGAAGAAGAAAATCAAGGAAGAAAAGAAGGACAGATGGTATTATACTTAACTGGAATGTGGAAATAGGAAGGAGGAAGAGAACGAAATAGAGACGGATCTTTAAAAAAAAACAAAAAAACATCTCTAAGACAGAAATAAACAAAAAAATGGTGGAAAAAATAAAAGAAGAAAAACAAACAGAAAGAAAGAACCAAGAAAAGAAATTTTGAACAAATTAGTATACAGACCACAGAAAAAAATTAAAAAAAAAAAATCAAATATATTTAAATACAATATTATAATAGAAGGTACATATACAATTCACAACCAACAAATACAGCCCAGATCAGACAGGGAGATACAGAAGAAAGAAGAAGGAAGACCAGTGCATTGGAGAAGGAGGGAGTAAGGGGAGTGCACAGGGGGAGAGGAGAGTAAGAGAAGGAGAAGGAAGGAGAAGTTGGAGAAAGAAGGAGGGAAGGGGAGGGAGGAGGGAGGGAAGGAGGAGAAAGAGAAGGGAAGAAGACCCACACCATACACCCATTAAAGGTAAACCACAAGAACTTCTATTATCCTCCAGGCCCTGAGAGTCATATTGCATTTGAAAGTTATTATCTCTACACCCAAGGCTGGAAATTGAAATCGACATTGGATGGTACAATATCATTCATTTTAGATTATTAGTACTGAAAGAATGTTGAGGTCGCTTACGTGGGTATTTCGTGCGTGTGGATGAATGATACCGTGGCTGTATTAAACTGAAGTCCTTGTGTATGTGGTTAGAGCCTTTATTAATGGTCGAGGTGGCATTGGTTGGCGTGTTATTTCAAAGCATGATTATGTGATTATCGGAGGGCATCTCGCAAGCGCACGCCCATGCATGCATATACACACCCATATACGCACCCGGGCCCACGGGGGACACCCTTACACCCACACACACACGGACACCCACACACGCGAACACTACATAAACTTTATTTTCACACACAAACACACAAATACACACTAGTAATAACATCCAAACACACACAAGCAAGGACACACGTACAAGCACACACTCTTACATATAACATCCTTTACAAAAAAAATGCAATACAAAGAATACATGTCTCCTGTATGTTTTTGTACAACTGAATCCCTAAATGGTAAATCATTTGGAAGTTACTTATCTTGTAAGTCGAATTTTGGAAGGAATTCATGTGCTGAATCGTAAGGTAATATCATATTGACTTTTATATATTAATTATAGTTTAATTATAGTTACTGTTTTTGTTTCCGTTTGAAGTGATTGTGATAATTTTGTTGTTGTTGTTGTTGTGGTTGTTTTTGATATTGTTATGATCGTTATCATTATTATTGTCATTATTATCATTAATATTGTCATTATCGTTTATCACCTTTATAGTAATGGCTATTATCATTATTGGTATCATCATCTCCATTACTATCATTTAACCTATTATTAATTTCATTATCATTATCATTATTCTTATCATTAT
>BOPN01000775.1:245000-248388 GCA_017312705.2 Penaeus japonicus
ATGTTCTGTGTGTTTGTAAGAGAAAGAGAGAGGGAGACAGAGAAAGCGGTAGAAAGAGAGGGAAAGTTTATTTTTTCTTTCCTTTTTCAATGTGTCAATTGCCATATTTGTGCAGGAGATCTCCCTCTTTGCTCTCTTTTCTCTATCCCCCTCTCTCCACCCCCTCCCCCCCTTTCTCCTTTCCCTTCTTAATACTTTCTATTTCTTACCCCTCGCTCTTTCCTTCTACCTTTCTCTCTCTCCTTTTTCCTCCTTACCGTATCCCACTCTCTCCTCTCTCTCTCTCTCTCTCTCTCTCTCTCTCTCTCTCTCTCTCTCTCTCTCTCTCTCTCTTCCTCTCTCTCCCCCCCTCTCTTTCTCCCCCATTACACATCCCCACCTCCTTCTATCTCTCTTTCTCACCCATCCCCCACCCCTCCCTCTCTCTCTCTCTCTCTCTCTCTCTCTCTCTCTCTCTCAATCTCTCTCTCTCTCTCACTCTCTCTCCCTTTTCCTCCCCTACCATATCCCCTTCTCTCTCTCTCTCTCTCTCTCTCTCTCTCTCTCTCTCTCTCTCTCTCTCTCTCTCTCTCTCTCTCTCTCTCTCTCTCTCTCTCTCTCTCTCTCTTTCTCCTTTTCCTTCCCTACCATATCCCTTTCTCTCTCTCTCTCTCTCTCTCTCTCTCTCTCTCTCTCTCAATCTCTCTCTCTCTCTCACTCTCTCTCCCTCTCTTTCCTTCCCTACCGTATCCCCTTCTCCTCTTTCTCTCTCTCTCTCTCTCTCTCTCTCTCTCTCTCTCTCTCTCTCTCTCTCTCTCTCTCTCTCTCTCTCTCTCTCTCTCTCTCTCTCTCTCTCTCTCTCTCTCTCTCTCTCTCTCTCTCTCTCTCACTCTTTCTCCCTTTTCTTTCCCTACCATATCCCCTTCTCCTCTCTCTCTCTCTCTCTCTCTCTCTCTCTCTCTCTCTCTCTCTCTCTCTCTCTCTCTCTCTCTCTCTCTCTCTCTCTCTCTCTCTCTCTCAATCTCTCTCTCTCTCTCACTCTTTCTCCCTTTTCCTTCCCACACACACACACACAAAAGTACTAGAAAGCGGCTTGCGTTTACCTGACCCTTTCAATGCAGTGCAATATTTATGGACGCATTTACAGCTCATGCAAGTTTTTGGTTCAGTATAAATCGTGTTAAATGAAGGCTTGGTGAGGATGATGATGATGGAGTTTTTGTTTTTGTTTTTCTTAACAAACTTGATTTAGTTTGTGTGTGTGATGGCGATACACCGTATTCTATGGAATGCTCTGTCTGTATCTCTCTCTCTCACTCACGTTCTCGCTCTCTCTCTCTCTCTCTCACTCACGTTCTCGCTCTCTCTCTCTCTCTCTCTCTCTCTCTCTCTCTCTCTCTCTCTCTCTCTCTCTGTCTCCCACAACTCTCCAAATTCTTATCCTCCTCCTCACTTCCTCTGCTTATCGGACTGCTGCTCAGTGTTATAAGAAATAATAATGACCAGATGTGATTTTTAAGAAGAGGAGGAGGAGGAGGAGGAGAGAAAGAGGAAAAGGATGGAGGTGGAAGAGAAGGAGGAACATAATAGCAATCATAAAAGAAGGTAGAGGGTCAAAAAGAGGCAAGGAAAGATTAAAAAAGAGCAACGAAAAGAGAAGCAAAAGAAACAGAAAAACAATAATATGAAGAACAAGAAAATGTCTGCCAGTTTCCACAGCCTTCTTGAGTCCAAAATCTCTTATATTTTGTTTTAGTTTTATTATGTCTATATTTATTATTTTCATTAAGAAGAATGAAATTCTTCTTTCGTTGGTTATTTATGTTGCTATTGTAATTGTTATTATTATCAGCTGTTATGGCTAACACCCTTAGCATTGTTACCAATATTATGATTATCATTATCCTTATCATCATTATTATTATGTCATTATTAGTATCATCACTATTTTTTATTGTAATCAGTATCAACATCATTCTTATTATCAATGTCAATATTATTATTATCAGTTTTATTATTATAATCATCTGTGCCATGCATCTTTTCACCTCTTCCTCCTCCTTTTCTACGTGCAACTCTCTCTCTCTCTCTCTCTCTCTCTCTCTCTCTCTCTCTCTCTCTCTCTCTCTCTCTCTCTCTCTCTCTCTCTCTCTCTCTCTCTCTCTCTCTCTCTTTCTCTCTCTCTCTCTCTCTCATTCTCTCTCTCTCTCTCTATCTATCTATCACTATTACTATCATTATCACTGTTATATTTTTAGGGGGGGGTCTGTTTCATTCTAATTATCAATCTCTATCCCTCTCTTTCTTTTTGTTTCTGTTTCTCTCTCTCTCTCTCTCTCTTTCTCCCTCTCTCTCTCTCTCTCTCTCTCTCTCTCTCTCTCTCTCTCTCTCTCTCTCTCTCTCTCTCTCTCTCTCTCTCTCTCTCTCTCTCTCTCTCTCTCTCTCTCTCTCTCTCTCTCTCTCTCTCTCTCTCTCTCTCTCTCTCTCTCTCTCTCTCTCTCTTTCTCTCTCTCTCTCTCCCTCATTCTCTCTCTCTCTCTCTCTATCTATCTCCCTACCTCATCTTTTGTCTCCCTGCCTCCCTTCCTCTATTCATCCTCCTCTTTTTCTCTTAAATTTCTCCTCCTCCCTCCCTCCCTACCTCCTACCCTCCCTCCCTCCCTCCTTCCCTCCCTCCCTCCCTCCCTCTCTCCCTCCTTCCCTCCTTCCCTCCCTCCCTCCATTCCCCTCCCTCCCTCCCCTCCCCCTTCTACCCCTCCCTCCCTCCCTCCCTACTGCCCTCCCTTCCCTCCCTCCTTCCCCTTTCTCCCTCCCTCCCTCCTCCCCCTTCTACCCCTCCCTCCCTCCCTCCCTCCCACCCTTCCCTAACTCTCTCTCTTAAACAAAATCATCCCATTTGCCCGCAATGGAAACATGACACACGAATTAGCTCGGTGTATAAGCGACGCGTCTAACCATAAATCATGCACTGGCTTGGGGTGAAGACTAGGATTTCAATATTAACAATAATTTGGAGGATGATAATGTGATTCATAATCAAGAGATATCCATTATCGTAATATGATTGAGGTTGAGTAGACCACACTTCCGTTTTGAGGAAATTGAAATGTATTTGTAAGTTTTTGTTTTTTTGTTTGTTTGTGTTTTACATTCATTATCTAAGTGATTTTTTATTTGATTGGAAGAAATATTGAGTTTGATTTTCTCAAGACGTTTTTTCTTCATTTTCATCTCCGTCTTTTTCTTCATCATCATCTTTAAGTGAAATTATACATATTGAAATTTCTGTTAAGTGGATTAATAACAAAGGAAAGCATTCGTGATATCAGATCAGCTGATATATATATATATATATATATATATATATATATATATATATATATATATATATATATATATATATATATAT
>BOPN01000775.1:248488-250988 GCA_017312705.2 Penaeus japonicus
TATATATAGGCGTGTTCATAATAAGTGGCAATCAGTCACAACATATGGACAACATATTATATATTCAAGACTCCAGTTCATAAATGAAAGTGAACAATAAATACGACCGTAAGTATCTTTGATAAAGTATATATTGAACACGTTCGAATTTGTTTACATTTGATGAGCAGCAAACAGTGCCTTCAGAGAAAACTTAGGAGTAAATCAAATCGGTAAAACAATAAAATACTTGCGTTTTGTTTCTTTTTAGCAGGTCACGTGCGTCGTGCAATATTATTTTCAACACTACTTCTGTAATGCACGAACAATATTTTCCTTGGCAATCGCCAGTAAAGTGGAAAGTCTACCCTAATTCGAGGATAACTTTTGTGTTTTATTACAGTGAAAATATCACGAAAATATTAATAAAGTATACCACACCCATATGAAGATATTAAAAACCTAGATTAAATTTGGTTTATTCGATGTATCATGGAATGTAAAATACTTGCACAAATATGATCTATCTACTGATTGCTAATCTGCGCAAATGCTATTTGAAGAAGTAAACTTTTGTCAAGCTTAAAGTACCAGGATACCAGGATAAAGTACCATGTTAACATATTCAACTTCACTTCATATGTCAATATGAATATATTAAAGTAAATTAGAAACAATGTATTTGTCATGGGAGTAATGTTTCATAGTCTTAAATGAAATAACATATACTATTTGATATAAACTATCCAAGGCTGGCCAGCCGTCTCACATACCGCCCGACCCAGTGACCTGCCCTGACCTACCTCGATGTCAGTCACCTACCCGCTCCTGCCTTTATTTTCGCTCATGTGTCCTCATCTGCCCTGCTAGTATCGTGTTGCTTCCCCTTTCACCCCTTTTATACCTGCTTCTCTCCTTTCTCCTCAGACCTGACGATGAAATCCAGGTGGATTTCGAAACTGTAGTTTCGTCTTCTAATAAATATGTTTTGTGTATACTGGGTTTATCTGCCCTTTTATCAGCACGGAAGAATGTTTTGCCAGTCATATATATATATATATATATGTATATATATATATATATATATATATATATATATATATATATATATGTATGTATGTATGTATGTATATATGTATGTATGTATATACATATATATAATTATATAAAAGAAATGAAATATCGACTGAATACAATTAATTCACTTTAATAGATTTTCATTTTGAATTGCAATAAGGTCTTAATGCAGAGAATCATGGTAGAAAAAAAGTTATAATCAGTATCATAATTTACTTTAAAATGAGAGAGGATTTATTCATTAAGTATTCATATAAATAATTTATCATACGGTATAGCCCTGTAATAAGATTTTTGCATGGAATTTTGCCACAAGATAGAATTACCCAGGAATATATGAATCAATAAATATATGTATATAGATTTTCCCCTTATTTTTAAAAATTCTATTTCATTTCACATTTATACGTGATTTCCATGCAAATCAATAATTTTTGTTTAGGCTATTCTGACGTAATTTTTATCTATTCATGTTTTTTGTCTTCTACTTTCCTATAATTTATCAATTATTTGACATTCCTTTTTCTTTCTTCTTTCCATCCATAGACAAAATAGATAAGTCGCCCCTCGTCCCATCCGAAAGAAAACGAAAGAAATCCCATCGAAACCCGAGCGACGACGGACGTAAAATATAAACAAACTCAAAATAAAATTCGGAACAGATACTCGTCGGTGCTCGAGAACATCGTGTAATGGCGTAGCTTTCTTGCTTTGATAAAATTTACAACCGCGATACTTTCCCATCAATGTCTCCTGGAAACGGCAAGTGCCAGCGCCATCTGTTTAACGTCCGCGTCACGTCCGTTAAAAGGCTTGTTAATGATTTTAGGTTCGTATCTCTCTCTCTCTCTCTCTCTCTTCCTTTATCTGTTTCTGTTCTGCGTCTGTCTCATTTTTTCAGTTTTTTTTTTTTTCACAATATCTGCTGTTTCTTTCTTCATGGAATGTATGTGTGGTGGGTGTGTGATTTCGATTACGAAAGGGACAGAATTACGAGAGGGATGGGGAGTCAGACCTACTGGTACTGCGAGGGAAACTGATTTTTTTTTCTTTTCCTTTTTTCGGATGAGTTGGATTTAGGAGGCATCGAAGATTTAGTCTGACAGGCGAATCTGCTGATATCCTATTGGATAAACACGCACACGCACACGGACACACACACACACACACACACACACACACACATACACACAATTTAATATGTATATAAGAATATATATATATATATATATATATATATATATACATATATATATATGTATATATATATATATTATAATGTACTTACCTGACTGATCCAAAGATAAAGGAAACCAGACCGCCATCGGTAACCGTAAATCTATTACCATTACTTTACGATAAGATTGATAAACATACTTCTTCCAAGCGCTAATTTACATATACTGCCTTCTTAGCAACTACAATCACCAACCAAAATCTACAT
>BOPN01000775.1:265988-270988 GCA_017312705.2 Penaeus japonicus
CTTTCCTCTTCCTCATCCCTTCCCCTTTTTCTCCCCTTCCTCTTCCCTTCCCCCTCCCTATTCCTCTTCCCTTCCCCTTTTTCTCCCCTTCCTGTTCCCTTCCCCCTCCCTCTTCCTCTTCTTTCCGCACTCAACAAGAATTTGATTTGTAAATCTCATCTGTTCCCTTTGCCGTTTTTTTTTTTTTTTTTTTTTTTAAACATTTCTGCTTTTTGAATATTGATTAACTCGTGTTTTGAATTCATTCTATCTTCCTCTCTTCCTCTCTCTCTCTCTCTCTCTCTCTCTCTCTCTCTCTCTCTCTCTCTCTCTCTCTCTCTCTCTCTCTCTCTCTCTCTCTCTCTCTCTCTCCCTCTCTCTCTCTCTCCTCTCTCTCTCTCTCTCTCTCTCTCTCTCTCTCTCTCTCTCTCTCTCTCTCTCTCTCTCTCTCTCTCTCTCTCTCTCTCTCTCTCTCTCTCTCTCTCTCTCTCTTTCTCCCTCTCTCTTCTCTCTCTCTCTTTCTCTCTCTCCCTCTCTCTCTCTCTTACTCTCTCTCTATCATCCTCATTTTATCTCTTTTCTCTTAGAAATGCTTATAAAAACACATTACGCAACAATCTAGAACGCAGGTAAATAAATAAATGAATAAAATAATTAATTAATATAAATGTCATATTTCGTAATGCAATTCCTCTCATGCTGGCAATAGGATCATGTCACCGATTAATTCGAAATGAACTGAAGTGATATGTAGAGCATGAATGATATCCTCAGATCTGACTTGTATTTCAAAGGCTTTTCTAACTAAACGGTTTCATCACAACAACAAAAAATAAATGAAAAATAATAGGGGTAACAAATATATTATTAATCAATATATGGATGATGAACTACCATATATAGGAATGCGAATATTTTTATTTACTAAATCCATGTTTTTTTTTTTTTTAGATATGTGATTATGCAAAATGCTTGATGGAAAAATATATATTGAGTTGGAATTGAAATAAGCAAACAAGTAAACTGTATGAAACCCGTTTTGCAATTCGAGCTGTTGCATGGTACAAATTATGTAAATGGATAAAAAAAAATACATTGAACAAACAGTGTAGTGATTAGATTAAAAAGCAATAAAAAATAATTTTATAGGTAAGGTGAATTATTTTTTTAGATTAATTACCTTTCTATGACTTTCAACTGAAACATGCACGCTATATGAAATATAATGAAATAAGTTTAAATTGAAATTATTAGAGATAAAAAAGATACATAAGTTGACCTTATATATGACCTCCTTTCGAATTACAACTGAAAAATAACAGTAATCAAAGACCTACTTAAATGACCTGGTTTGTAAACTAACTTGACTTAACTGAAACCTGATAATTAAAAAAAAGGAGCTAATCAAATAAACTGACATAGGCCGTGACCTGGCTTGACTTAGTAATGAATTTAGATAATTATTTTAAACAATAACTTCAATGATAACTTTAAATATGATAACTAAAGCATAAAAGAAACTAAACAAAAGTGGCTTCTTATCTTGCTTTATAGTAAAACACTTGATTAGATAATGTGATCTGATTTCTGACCTAACTTGACTTTAAACTAATTAATAACATAAGACACCATTTAATATACTGACTAATAACAAAACATATCAATAAACAAAATGATTTTTAAAAAATAAAGAAAACAAAACATCTCACTCAACCAATTCATAAAAGACATAATAAAATTAATTAATTCCAAAAAACATACACCAATTCAATAAAGTGACCAAGGTTTTGCAAGAAAACAAACAATCTCACTCAACCAATTCATAAAAGACATAATGAAATGAATCAATTCAAAATCATATACCAATTCAATAAATTGACCTAGGTTTTGCGGACCTTGACCTTGACCTTACCTCAATCGTGATGACCTTGAGAGTGATGTTGGGTTTTCCTCCATCGAAGAAAGCCTGACGGTCTGTGATGTTAATCTGTCCATCTGGTGTCCACTCTCCCACCTGCAGGAATATTGCGTCATCTTTTGTGTCTTTGTCATTCTCATTATATCTTGTATGATTATTGTATTATCTAGTGTGGAAATTTACTTTATTTTGTATTTCTGTGTCTTGATTAATATATCTGTATTTTGGATGATAATTGTATTTCTGAATGATAACTCTTATCTCAATTTTTATTTCTTCTTCAACTATTGGATGTACCTCAATGAGTAACTGTATCCTAATTAGCGACTTTATTGCAACTATTAACAGTATCTCAAGTAACAACAGTATCTAAAAAAAAAAAAAAAAAAAAAAAAAAAAATCTAAATCAACTACCGACTGTATCTAACAACTAACAAACTAATAACTGTACCTTATATAACTCTTCCATCCTCAGCTTGAGTATGTCTAGTTTGAAATTGGTTCGTTTCCCCTCGGTGAACTTGATGGGTCCGGTCACCCCGTTGTATTCCACCTGAGAGGAGAAAGGGAGACGCCTCGAGTTAAAAGGGGAGTGGGGAGAAAGAGGAGGAGGGGGGGGGAGAGGAGGAGGGGGGGGGGGGGGGGGGGGGGGGGGAAGGGGATGGTTTAGTTGGGTTGAGGGGAGAAAGAGGAGGAGGAGGGGTGCTTAGGTTGGGTTGAGGGGAGAAGAGGAGAGGGGAGAAAGAGGAGGGGGAGATTAACTTAGGTGATAGGGAGAAGATAAAAGAGGGGAGAAAGAGAGGTGACGTTAGTTGGGTGATTGGGAGGAGAGAAGAGGGGAGAGGGGGGGGGGGTAAGTTCGGGGATGAGGAGGAGAGGAATGGGGAGAGGGGAGAAAGAAAGGGGTCTTAAGTTAGGCGGCGAGGAGAAGAACTGAGGGGAGAAGGGAGATGAGGAAAGGGAGTTTCCTATTTAGGTATTAGGCAGAGGGGAAAAAAGAGGGATAGAGTAGCAGGAAACAGAAGGAAATCAGGATGAAATGAAAATAGGTAGAGGAAGAGGGAAAGGAGAGGTGTAACAAAAACAAAAACAACAACAGCAATTCAGACAAAACAGAGCAGCGAGAAGGACAAGAAGAAGGAAAAGGAAGGAAAGGTAAAAACAAACGACATAAACAAAAAAACATGCACAAATACAGAACAGAAAAGTTGCCACATAGTTTATTACATGACTCATATAATCAGGTTAAAGAAAACTTGTAATAAACTATCTGGCAACTCTATTTTTTTTTCCATTTCTTTCCCTATTCTTCAAATATTTTTTTACCTTCATCTTTTTACGTCTCAATCAGATTTTAAGGGACTTATGAGCACAAGATAATTCATGTTTATAAAACTTGTTTTTTCAACTTTCGGAGATTTAAGGAAATGCATTAAGTGAGCTTATCGCCATTTTTTTTTTTTTTTTTTTTTTAACGAAATGCATGGAAAAAGCGTAAAGAAAAAAAGGAAAGTATCGTTTATTTCCATTATCTTTCCTTGTACCTGTCTGCCTGTTTGTCATTTTCTATATCTTCATTTGATATCTCTGTCTGTCTGTTTATCAGTTCGTCTGTCTGCCAATCTCTCTCTCTCCTCTCTCTCTCTCTCTCTCTCTCTCTCTCTCTCTCTCTCTCTCTCTCTCTCTCTCTCTCTCTCTCTCTCTCTCTCTCTCTCTCTCTTCCTCTCGCTCTCTCTCTCTCTCTCTCTCTCTCTCTCTCTCTCTCTCTCTCTCTCCAGAGAGAGAGAGAGAGAGAAAGAGAGAGAGAGAGAGAGATCAAGTAACGTCAAGTAAACTCCTAAAAAAAAAACAAGAATTTTCCCCCACGTTTTCCTCATTTTCGGTATTTTTTCTTATCTCTACAACCCCCCCCCCCTCCTCCACTCTTCCCTCCCCCCCCCCCCCCCCCCCTCTCCCCTTGCCATCTTTTCTTCTTATTTTTTCCGTCGACTTTTTCCCCTCTCCCTTTTTGTCGTCGAAGATTGGGTGTTTACGGCAGTCAATGGTCGAGTTCAGAGCCCTTGTCGACAGGGTTAACGTTCCGAGGAGACCCTCTTGTGAATTTGCTTGAGGGAGGGAGGGATGGGGGGAGGGGAGGGAGGGTGGGAGATAGGGAGGGGAGGGAGGCATGAGGAGGGAGGGATGGGGAAGGAGAGAGGGATGGGGAGGGAGGGTGGGAGATGGGGAAGGAGGGAGGGTGAAGGGGAGGGAGGAAGGGAGGGATGGGGAGGGGAGGGGGGAGAGTGGGGGGAAGGTGAAGGAGGGAAGAAGAAGAAAAAAATATATATCTTTCGTAGAGGATTGATAAGATTGAGGTGTGTGTAGGAGTGGGTTGTTGTTGTTGTTGTTGTGTGTGTGTGTGTGTGTGTGTACGTACACGCGCATATACAATATACATACACGTATAGGAAACGTCGCAAAAAACAACAACAACGACAACAAAAGCTAAAAAGCAATTGCTGAATGAAACTGATCTGCTCTCGACGCGTTGCCCCTTCCAAGATAAACCCCTCCAGCTCTCATGCTCTCCGGCCAGACACCAGCTTATAAACTTGTGTACTTTAGGTACTGTGTTGACTGCCTTTTGATCTATAATAAGTCTTTTTTTTTTTTTTTTTTTTTTTGGTGAGGAGAGAGAGGGGGAGAAGGAAGGAGTGAGTGAGTGAGTGTGAGAGAGAGAAGGAAAGGAGAAAAAAGAGAGAAAAGAGAACAGGATAAATAGAGAGTGAGTGAGTGAGTGAGAGAGAAATAAAGGAGAAAATGGAGAGAAAAGAGAATAGGATAAATAGAGAGTGAGTGAGTGAGTGAGAGAGAGAGAGAGAAAGAGAGAGAGAGAGAGAGAGAGAGAGAGAGAGAGAGAGAGAGAGAGAGAGAGAGAGAGAGAGAGAGAGAGAGAGAGAGAGAGAGAGAGAGAGAGAGAGAGAGAGAGAGAGAGAGAGAGAGAGAGAGAGAGTAGGGAACAGGATAAACAGAGAGAGAGTGAGAGCGAGAGAGACAGACAGACACATAGATAAAGACAGATACAGATAGAAACAGACAAACAAACAATCAAACAAGATATAAA
>BOPN01000775.1:290988-295988 GCA_017312705.2 Penaeus japonicus
TTGGTTCTGATATAGATTTTTTCTTTTTTTCTTCTTTCTTTCTGAGATAATTGCAAGACAGCTTAGAGATCGCGTATGTTTCCAAAAGCGTTATGAAGTTAGTCAAAGTTCTGCTAAGTTTTCTATCATTTCATCCATTTATTTATTTATTCATTTCCCATTCATTCGGTTCCTTGTTTGTTTTTTCTAGATGTCTATTGGTATTATTACCACTCGTAGTGACAGAAATTAATTATTTCCATTACGATGATAATACCATAATATTAGATATAATATTTAGTAATAATAGATAGATAAAATTCGTAATTGACGGAGGAACAAATACTTAATAGATCTAAATCAATTTAAAAAAGTCTAATTGCTTATCTTAATAAGAGTCGATAATTCATACAAGGTAACTACCTTGAAACGACTAAGAAACAACCTTGTATGGGTTAACTTTCAAGCTACCTTGAACCCAAAGGCTTCTTTCAATGAAAAAAAAAAAAAAAAAAAAAAAAAAGTCTGCTCAAAGCCAGCTTACTTTAATACTCACCGACTCGTTCAAAGTAATCAAGACAACCCATAGGCCTAAAAAAAAAAAAAAAAAAAAAAAAAAAGACAGACAGATTGCTTACCTTAATAATCGTCGACTTATTCAAAATGGAATGACCAATTGGCTGGAACTTTTCCATGTCTCTCAAGGTTCTTCTGACGTGGACGTTACTGGTGTCAACGACCCTGAAGGCGGTCATGTTTACGAAGTTGTACTTGAAGTCTTCGAGGTCAAAGGTCTCAATGTCCTGTTGGGGAGGGGGGGGGGGGCGAGGAGTGATGGGGAGAGTGGGGAGGAGGAGTGATGGGGAGAGTGGGGAGGAGGGGTGAGAAGGAGGATGTAGGGGGGGTGTAAGAAGGAGGAGGTAAGGGGGAAGGTAAGATGGTGGAGGTAGGAGGGGGGGTAAGAAAGAGGAGGTAGGGTAAGGAGGAGGGGTGAGAAGGAGGTAGGGGGTGGTAAGAAGGAGGAGGTAGGAGGGGGGAAGATGGTGGAGGTAGGGGGGGTAAGAAGGAGGAGGTAGGGTGAGGAGGAGGGGTAAGAAGGAAGAGGTAAGGGGGAGGGGTAAGAAGGAGATAGGGGGGGGGTAACAAGGAGGATTCGGGTGGGGGAGTAAGAAAGAGGAGATGGTTGGGGGGAAAGGGTGGGGGAGAAGTGAAGGGGAGGGTGAGCAGGGGTAGGTGAGTGGGAAGGGGGGTGAAGGAGAGGAGGGACAATTTGTTTAATCCTTATCAATATGATTACGTATACCCTTATCATATTTAGTCCTAGTGTGATCGACTTTATATTCACTATTTACATTTACACTTTTAATTCATACTTACGAAAGTGGTGAAAAGATAATGATATCTGTAGTCATTCATCTGAAGCTGTAGAAGCTGAAAGAAGATAGAAAAATGAAGGTAAAAAATATGAATGAACGAGGAAAAGAAAATGGACAAAAAAAAACATGTAGAAAAAAAAAGGAAAAATATTAAAGATAAACAAACTAAAAGAAATTAAAAGAGAGGGGGAGGGAGAGAGAGAGAGAGAGAGAGAGAGAGAGAGAGAGAGAGAGAGAGAGAGAGAGAGAGAGAGAGAGAGAGAGAAGAGAGAAAGATAAAGAGAGAGAGAAAAAAAAGAGAGCGAGCAAGAGAGAGAGAGAGAGAGACAGACAGACAGACAGACAAAGAGAGAAAAAAAAAGTCAGAGACAGACAGAGAGAGAGAGAAAATGACAGTGAGAGAGAGAAAAGAAAACGAGCAAGAAAGAGAGAAAGACAAAAAGACACAGAGAGAGAGAAAGGAAGAAAGAAAGGAATAACCAGAAAATATATCTCATTTACCGTATTTGTCTCTGTTTTGATAGAAAGCCCAAAAAACTGAATTGAAAGCGAGATTTCTCAATCCCTTGAACACTCGATATGTGAGACAAATCCATGAATACTTTATGTTGTTGCTTTTAGATGTTGTCCGACGTGTAAAGGCAATGCAGGATTCTCATAATAAATGTTTGTTTGTTTGTGTGTGTGTTGTGTGTGTGTGTTGTGTGTGTGTGTGTGCGCTTGTGTGTGTGTGTGTGTGTGTGTGAGTGTGTGTATGTATGTGTGTGTGTGGGTGTGTGTTGTGTGTGTGTGTGTGTATATGTGTGTGTTGTGTGTGTGTGTGTGTGTGTGTGGGTGTGTGTTGTGTGTGTGTGTGTATATGTGTGTGTGTGTGTTGTGTGTGTGTGTGTGTGTGTTGTGTGTGTGTGTGTGTGTGTGTGTGTGTGTTCCCATCCAACTCACACATCTCAAGAACAGGTGCATGTTCTTTCCTCCCCCACCCCCATACCCCCTTTCCTCTCCCCACCCTCTCTCCATCCCCATCCCCCATCCCCATACCCCCTTTCCTCCCCCATCCCCATACCCCATACCCCCATCCTCTCTCCATCCCCATCCCCCCACACCCCCTCCCCCATCCCCTCCCGCATCCCCCCATCCAACTCACACATCTCAAAAACAGGTGCATGTTCTCCGGCAGCGTGTCGACGATGACGCTGAAGATCTCCTTGTACTTGACCTCCTTCAGGATGTCTCTGTAGTTCTCCGGATGACCTTGTCTGATGTAGATCTCGATGCTCTTGTCTGGCGGCGAGCGGATGATCTCCTGCAGCTTCATCAGGCCTGGGGGGTGGATGTAGGGGGTGGGTTACTTGCTTGAGTGGGTGGGGTTGGATGTATGGGGGGGTTGAGTGGACGGGTTGGATGTTTGGAGGGGTTACTTGGTGGGGTTGGGTGGGTTAATGGGGTTGGATGTATGGGGTGGGGTGAGGTGGGTTGAGTGGGTGGGTTGGGTGGGTTAATGGGGTGGGTTGAGTGGGTGGGTGGGTTGGGTTACTTGGTGGGGTTGGATGTATGGGGTGGGTTAATGGGGTGGGTGGGGTTGAGTGGGTGGGGTTGTATTATGAAGTGGGTTGGGTTCATGGGGTTGGATGTATGGGGTGGGATGAGTGGGTGGGTTGGGTTAATGGGATGGGTTGAGCGGGTCAATCCATAGATGAATGGAGGTATGAACAGATGAATATTGATACCAAAGAAAACAAATAAAGAGAAAAATATAAAATATACGAATTTCAAAAATCATCTCATCTTTCAAAAAAAAAAAAAAGGAAAAAAACGAGAACAGAATTCCAAGGCAATGAATAAAGATGAGAAAGAGGGAGAAATATGGTCTGAAAAGGGATGAAGAACATGAAGAACAGAGAGATTACATAATGATGAGTAAGTGACGAGAGGAGGTACGCCAGAAAAAAATATATATATATTGGAAGATTGACTATGTAATGATTTTTTTTTTTTTTTTTTGAAAAGGGGAAGAGGCAGAATAAAGACTGAAATATGGAAGAAGGGGATAGAAGGGGAGGAGAGGTGTAGAGGGAGATAGAAGGGGAGGAGAGGCGTAGAGGGAGAGAGAAGAGGAGGAGTGGGGAAGAGAGAGAGAGAAGAGGGGAAGGAAGAGAAAGAAGGGAGGAAAGGGAAAGAGGGAGAGAGAAGGAGAGGATAGGGGAATAGGGAGAGAGAAAGGGGAGGAGTGGGGAAGAGGGAGAGAGAAGGGGAGGAGAG
Organism: Penaeus japonicus; assembly: GCA_017312705.2. Lineage (NCBI taxonomy): Eukaryota > Metazoa > Arthropoda > Malacostraca > Decapoda > Penaeidae > Penaeus > Penaeus japonicus. The sequence continues at coordinate 294,603 of BOPN01000775.1, forward strand.
GTATAGAGGGAGAGAGAAGGGGAGGAGAGGGGAAGAGGGAGAGAGAAGGGGAGTAGAGGGGAAGAGGGAGATAAAAGAGTGAAGGAGAAAGATGAGAGGGAGTGAAGGGGAGGAAACGGTGAAGGGAGAGTATAAGAGGGAAGGGGGGAAGGAAGGATCAGGAAGGGAGAAAAAAGAGGATGAGAAAGGAGGGGTAAAAGAACAAAGGGGAGAAGGGAGTGAGGAGAAGAAGGAGAGATAGAGAAGATAGAGGGGAGGGGAGGAAAGAGTGGAGAGAAAGAATAAAAAGGAAAGGGCTAAGGGAAAGAATAAGGGGGAAAAGGGGAAAGGAAAGGAGGGGAAGAGAGGATAAAAAAGGAAAATAAAAGAGATGGGGGAGAGAAAGGAGTAAGAGGGAAATGGAGAGGAAAGGGTGAAGGGAACGAATAATTGAAGGGGAAAGGATAAAGAAGGAAGGGAAGAGAAAAAGGAGAGGGAAATAGAAGAGAGAAAAAGGAAGAAGCAGAAAGATTAAAGAGAGGGGTGAGGAACAAAAATAAAATGAAAGAGGAAGGGGGGATGAGCATAAATTATGGGTAATAGGCAACGAAAGGAAAGAGGAGAAGAAGAGGAAAATGGGATAAAAGAAGAAGAAGAAGAAGACGAGAGGAGAAGAAGACGAGGAAAAAAGAAGAAGAGACGGAAGAGACGAGAAGAGGACGAAGAAGAAGGGAAAAGAAGAAGGGAGGAAGAGAGAAAGAAGAAGGAGAGGAAGAGGAAGAGAGAAAAAAAGAAGGATAGGAAGAGGAAGAGAAGGAAAAGATGAGGAAGAGGAATAAGAAAAAGAGGGGAAGAAATACAAAAGAAGAAAAAGAGGAATATGAATAAAGAGTAGAGGAATAGGAGAAAGAAAAAGAAGAAGGAATAGAAGAAATATAAAGACCAATAAAATGACAAATGACAGGGATAACTAACAATAAGGATAATATGATAATAGCAATATTCACGATCATAAAGAGAAAATAATGATGATAAATTAAAATAAGTAATAAAAACGATAAGAAACTTCCTACTATAACTAAAAAAAAAAAAAAAGAAAAGAAAAAGAAAAAAAAAACATAAACAAAGATCATAACAACAACAACAAAACAACAACAACAACAAACAACAAACAAACAACCGCTTACCAAAATCTTCCTCGTAGATGATCGCAATTTTCTTCCACTTCAGAAACTGAATCATATCCTTATAGGCCTGGTTGAGGGAGAGGTGAGACGGGAAGAGGTTGATGCTAAACTCCTTCTCTTGAGGTTCCATATCGAGTCGAGCCTCGAGATGGGGTATGTCGAGGGCGTCTGTGATCGACTGGATGTGTGAGCCAAGGAGAGGGTCGAAGGGCCCGAAGAT
>BOPN01000775.1:308488-310988 GCA_017312705.2 Penaeus japonicus
CTTTCCTATTTTTTAAAAATATGTCAGTCCAGATGTCGCTATTTTTGCGGTTGTTATGCTGTGTGTCAATCAGGATGGGAATTCATCTATTTGTGACTTTTGTACTACTGGCTTTTTTTTTTTTTTTTTTTTTAATGTATGTATCAGTTTGGTGATTTATTCTTATTCTTGTATGTCTGTGTGTTTGTTTGTATATGTGTGTATGTGTGTTGTGGTGTGTGTGTATTTGTTTGTTTGTTTGTGTGTTTGTGTGTTAGTATGTGTTTTTGCGTGTGTGTTTGTGTACCTATTCATCTATATTTTTATCTCTTCATCGATTTATACACCCACACACACTCCCTCATTCACCCTCACACATTCATCCATCCACACACACACACATTCATCTTTTCATCCATACTGAGTCATGTGCAGGAATTTTAAAAGTGAAGAGAAGTGTGAAAAAATGTCACCCGCTACAGTCACCCGTTCATCCTATTTATTATTCTTGTAGTCATCCATTCATCCACACACTAATTCACACTACCATTCGTTCACTCACACGTACTCATTAATTCACCTACGCCCACTCATTCATCCACTCATCCACCCACTAATCCCTCCGCCTAAGTACATTCATCCGTTCATCCATGCACACTCATCCATCAATGTCACCCATTTACCAATTACACATTATCTATTTGTGATGTATGGACATATCTACTCACATATTTATCCACTCACTCATCTACTCACTCATCCAACCCACCCTTTTCATCCATGTGGAAGGACTCATCCTCATCCACCCATACTCACCCACTCATCCAACTCATTTTTTTCAAGTTCTGTCGAGTCGTCCTCATTCACACACTCATCTAACTCACCCTTTCCAGATGTGTGGAAGGAACCATCCTCATTCACCCACATTCATCCATTCATCCACCTAACCCATCCTAATCATGAAGAAGTCCCCCATTTATCCTCATCCAACTATCCCTTCCTAGCCGTGTGAAAGGAATCATCTATCATCCACCCACACTCATCCAACAAACCCATTTCAAATCATGAAAAAGTCTCTAACACATCCACACTCATCCAACGCACCCTTCTTAAACGTCTTCATCCAACTCACCCTCCTTAGCCGTGTGGTACGAGTCGTCCTCATCCAACCCAACCTTCCTCACCCACACTTCTCAACTCACTCTTCCTAGCCATTAAGAGAACCCTCATCCATCTATAAGCACTCTTCTTAAACGTCTTCATCCATTCTCATCTACCTCACCCTTCCTAAATATGAAGAACTCCCTCATCCATCCTCACCTACATAAACGTCTTCATCCATCCTCATCCAGCTCACCTTTCCTACACGTCCTCATCCAACTACACTCAGCAAACTCACCCTTTTTAAACATCTTCATCCATCCTAACCGTCCTCATCCATCCATAACACATCTACACTCATCCAACTCACCCTTCTTAAACATCCTCATCCACCCATCATCCAACTCACCCTTTCTAAACATCCTCATCCACCCATCACCCAACTCATCCTTTCTAAACATCCTCATCCATCCTCACCCTTCCTAAACATCCTCATCCACCCATCATCCAACTCACCCTTCCTAAACACCCTCACCCATCCTCCCCCTTCCTAAACATCCTCATCCACCCATCATCCAACTCACCCTTTCTAAACATCCTCATCCACCCATCATCCAACTCACCCTTCCTAAACACCCTCACCCATCCTCCCCCTTCCTAAACATCCTCATCCACCCATCACCCATCCTCACCCTTTCTAAACATCCTCATCCACCCATCACCCAACTCACCCTTCCTAAACATCCTCACCCATCTTCCCCCTTCCTAAACATCCTCATCCGACCTCACCCTTCCTAAACACCCTCATCCACCCATCACCCTTCCTAAACATCCTCATCCACCTACACTCATCCAACTCACCCTTCCTAAACATCCTCACCCACCCATCATCCATCATCCAACTCACCTTTCTTAGCCGTGTGGAAGGAGTCGTCCCGCGGCACATACTGGATGTCAAAGACCAGCGTCGTGTTGGGCAGAATCACCTTGTCACTGTTAATGCGGTAGACTGCGTACTTGAAGGCCAGTTCCGTCGGCGAGTCCCTTTGGTCTTCGGTGAATATCGCCCCTATGGACACAGAGAGAGAGAGAGATGAGATGGGTGGGGGTTGTGGGGGTGGGGTAGTTGGTGGGGGTGGGCGTGGGGGGGGGTTGTGGGGGTTGGGGTGGTGGTTTTGATGGTGATGGTGGGGGTGGTGGTTTTGATGGTGGGAATTGTGGGGGTGGGGGTTGGGGTGGGGAGGGGGGTGGTGGGGGTGGTGGTGGTGGGTGATGGTGGGGGTGGGGGTGGGGGTTTCGATGGTGGTGGTTTTTGATGGTGGGGGTGGTGGTGGTTGTAATGGTGATGGAAGGGGTGGTGGTGGTGGTTGTGATGGTGGTGATGAAGTGGTGGTGGTGATGATGATGATGGTGATGTAAC
>BOPN01000775.1:330988-333488 GCA_017312705.2 Penaeus japonicus
TCATTATTATTATTATCATCATCAATATCATTATCATCATTATTGTTATTGTTGTTGCACTTGATGTTGCTACTTGCTACTGTTGTTGTTGTCATTTATGAATATATAATCATATAAAGTCGTAAAAGTGAAGGGAATTGGATAGCAATGATGGATAAACGAGGAAATGGGGGAAAAGGTGATGAGATGTGATAGATGAGTGGGTGATAGAAGAAGAAAAATGAGGGGAATTAGAAGAATGGGGACAGACGGTGATAAAGGAAGAGGGGAAGGAGAGAAAGATGGGGATAAGGAAGCATAGAGGATTTTCAGGATAAATAGGAATAGAGATTGATAAAGTGGAGGATGAAGGAGAAGAGAAGCTGAATGAGAAGTAGATAAAGACACGAGTAAGGGAGGAGAAAAGAGAAGAAGAGGAATAGAAAATGATAAAGAGAAGAAAGAGAATGAACGAACGACGAAATAGAATAAGGATAGAGAGAGTAAAGATAAAAGACAGGAGAACAAGAACCACGATAAAGAAGGGAAGAGAAAGAAAGACGACGATAAACAAAGAGAGAAAGACGAAAGAATTACGAAAAAGAGAAAGAAGAAGAAATGGAACAAATGAAGATGAAGAGGGAGATGAAGGTGAGATGAAGAAAAAACGAAGAAAAAAATAATAATGAGAATAATAAAAGGAGGAGTGTGGATGAAACCCAAATGAAATTGATAATAATGATGATTATGATAATGATAGTAATAATAATGATGATGATGATAATAATGATAATGCTAATAATGGGGATGATAATAATGATGGTTATACTAATGATGACTATAATGATTATGATTATGAAAAGGATGATGATCATTATATTGTTAATGATGATGATAATAAAATCATGACAGTAATGATAATTATGATAATAATGATACAAATGATAATAAGAATAAAACCACAACAAAACAATCAAAATGATGATGATGGTAACAATAAAAACAATAATAACAACAATAATGATAATAACAATAACAATACTGATAATAATGAAATTAACAATAGTAATAACGACAATAATAACAATAATGATAATGATAATAATAAAAAAAAAATAGAAAAGAAGACTAAAACAACATGAATTAAACGCAGAACAACAACAACAACAACAGGGCGAAGTTAAAACTCGAAGGGGGTGGGTGTGTGTGGGGGGGGGGGGCGTGCTTCGGTCACTGATGCTGTATCTTGACAAAAATCTTAAGAGGAAATAGTCTTGCTTGTTTTCGGTGACGGTTTTAGGTGGGTGGGTTGTCTCTGTTGGTTTGTTTGTTTTGTTGGTTTGTTTGTTGGTTGGATGGTTGGTTGTTAATCGGTGTGTCTGTTTATCTGTCGGTATATATATATATATATATATATATATATATATATATATATATATATATATATATATATATATATATATATATATATATATCTTTCTCTTTATCTTGCTATCTCTCTCTTTGTCGATATATATATCTCTCTCTCTTTCTCTTTATCTAGCTATCTCTCTGTCGGTATCTCTCTCTCTCTCTCTCTCTCTCTCTCTCTCTCTCTCTCTCTCTCTCTCTCTCTCTCTCTCTCTCTCTCTCTCTCTCTCTCTCTCTCTCTCTCTCTCTCTCTCTCTCTCTCTCTCTTTATCTAGCTATCTCTCTGTCGGTATCTCTCTCTTTCTCTCTCTCTCTCTCTCTCTTTCTCTCTTTCTCTCTCTCTCTCTCTCTCTCTCTCTCTCTCTCTCTCTCTCTCTCTCTCTCTCTCTCTCTCTCTCTCTCTCTCTCTCTCTCTCTCTCCCTTTCTCACCCACTCACTCACTCTCTCTCTCCATCTATCTCTTAATCTCTCTCTTTCCTTCACCTTCTTTTCCTATCCACTTGCACTTCCATCGATCGCCTTATTTTTCGATCAGTGTACTTCCTATTCTCTCTCCCTCCCTCCTTCATCTTCCTCTCCCACCTACTCCCTTTCCAGTCTACCCTCCCCTAATACCAATCTACCATCTACCATAGTACCACCATACCATCCTCAAACCATCCTCTTCTACCATCTTCCCCCTTTTTCCCCCTCACCCCTTCCCTTCACCCTCACCCCCCCACGCCCCCATAGTAGACAAAACAACAAATCTACCATCTACCAAACTCTCCTACCATCCTCAAACCATCCTCTCCTACCCCCCCCTTTTCCCCCTCACCCCTCACCCCTTCACCCCCCCCCACCCGCCCCCATAGCAGACGAACTACTAGCTTCGTCCCATCGTAGAGATAGCATCATCCTGGCCCAGTGACTACACGAGAATCCACTTGGCCAACTTCCCCCCCACCCCCCCAACCCCCCCTCGCCCCCGCCTCCCTGTTCCGAAGAAGAGGAGGGTCGGGGGGAAGGAAAGAAGAAGTTTGTTGCAGGTTGAAAGGATGGTGTTGAGAGAGAGAGGGTGAGGGTGGGGGTGGGGGGTGGAAAAAAGGGGGGGATGGGGGGTAAGGGGTA
>BOPN01000775.1:338488-345988 GCA_017312705.2 Penaeus japonicus
AGTGATGACTGGCTGGGTAGATATGAGTGATGACTGGCTGGGTAGATATGAGTGATGACTGGCTGGGTAGATATGAGTGATGACTGGCTGGGTAGATATGAGTGATGACTGGCTGGGTAGATATGAGTGATGACTGGCTGGGTAGATATGAGTGATGACTGGCTGGGTAGATATGAGTGATGACTGGCTGGGTAGATATGAGTGATGACTGGCTGGGTAGATATGAGTGATGACTGGCTGGGTAGATATGAGTGATGACTGGCTGGGTAGATATGAGTGATGACTGGCTGGGTAGATATGAGTGATGACTGGCTGGGTAGATATGAGTGATGACTGGCTGGGTAGATATGAGTGATGACTGGCTGGGTAGATATGAGTGATGACTGGCTGGGTAGATATGAGTGATGACTGGCTGGGTAGATATGAGTGATGACTGGCTGGGTAGATATGAGTGATGACTGGCTGGGTAGATATGAGTGATGACTGGCTGGGTAGATATGAGTGATGACTGGCTGGGTAGATATGAGTGATGACTGGCTGGGTAGATATGAGTGATGACTGGCTGGGTAGATATGAGTGATGACTGGCTGGGTAGATATGAGTGATGACTGGCTGGGTAGATATGAGTGATGACTGGCTGGGTAGATATGAGTGATGACTGGCTGGGTAGATATGAGTGATGACTGGCTGGGTAGATATGAGTGATGACTGGCTGGGTAGATATGAGTGATGACTGGCTGGGTAGATATGAGTGATGACTGGCTGGGTAGATATGAGTGATGACTGGCTGGGTAGATATGAGTGATGACTGGCTGGGTAGATATGAGTGATGACTGGCTGGGTAGATATGAGTGATGACTGGCTGGGTAGATATGAGTGATGACTGGCTGGGTAGATATGAGTGATGACTGGCTGGGTAGATATGAGTGATGACTGGCTGGGTAGATATGAGTGATGACTGGCTGGGTAGATATGAGTGATGACTGGCTGGGTAGATATGAGTGATGACTGGCTGGGTAGATATGAGTGATGACTGGCTGGGTAGATATGAGTGATGACTGGCTGGGTAGATATGAGTGATGACTGGCTGGGTAGATATGAGTGATGACTGGCTGGGTAGATATGAGTGATGACTGGCTGGGTAGATATGAGTGATGACTGGCTGGGTAGATATGAGTGATGACTGGCTGGGTAGATATGAGTGATGACTGGCTGGGTAGATATGAGTGATGACTGGCTGGGTAGATATGAGTGATGACTGGCTGGGTAGATATGAGTGATGACTGGCTGGGTAGATATGAGTGATGACTGGCTGGGTAGATATGAGTGATGACTGGCTGGGTAGATATGAGTGATGACTGGCTGGGTAGATATGAGTGATGACTGGCTGGGTAGATATGAGTGATGACTGGCTGGGTAGATATGAGTGATGACTGGCTGGGTAGATATGAGTGATGACTGGCTGGGTAGATATGAGTGATGACTGGCTGGGTAGATATGAGTGATGACTGGCTGGGTAGATATGAGTGATGACTGGCTGGGTAGATATGAGTGATGACTGGCTGGGTAGATATGAGTGATGACTGGCTGGGTAGATATGAGTGATGACTGGCTGGGTAGATATGAGTGATGACTGGCTGGGTAGATATGAGTGATGACTGGCTGGGTAGATATGAGTGATGACTGGCTGGGTAGATATGAGTGATGACTGGCTGGGTAGATATGAGTGATGACTGGCTGGGTAGATATGAGTGATGACTGGCTGGGTAGATATGAGTGATGACTGGCTGGGTAGATATGAGTGATGACTGGCTGGGTAGATATGAGTGATGACTGGCTGGGTAGATATGAGTGATGACTGGCTGGGTAGATATGAGTGATGACTGGCTGGGTAGATATGAGTGATGACTGGCTGGGTAGATATGAGTGATGACTGGCTGGGTAGATATGAGTGATGACTGGCTGGGTAGATATGAGTGATGACTGGCTGGGTAGATATGAGTGATGACTGGCTGGGTAGATATGAGTGATGACTGGCTGGGTAGATATGAGTGATGACTGGCTGGGTAGATATGAGTGATGACTGGCTGGGTAGATATGAGTGATGACTGGCTGGGTAGATATGAGTGATGACTGGCTGGGTAGATATGAGTGATGACTGGCTGGGTAGATATGAGTGATGACTGGCTGGGTAGATATGAGTGATGACTGGCTGGGTAGATATGAGTGATGACTGGCTGGGTAGATATGAGTGATGACTGGCTGGGTAGATATGAGTGATGACTGGCTGGGTAGATATGAGTGATGACTGGCTGGGTAGATATGAGTGATGACTGGCTGGGTAGATATGAGTGATGACTGGCTGGGTAGATATGAGTGATGACTGGCTGGGTAGATATGAGTGATGACTGGCTGGGTAGATATGAGTGATGACTGGCTGGGTAGATATGAGTGATGACTGGCTGGGTAGATATGAGTGATGACTGGCTGGGTAGATATGAGTGATGACTGGCTGGGTAGATATGAGTGATGACTGGCTGGGTAGATATGAGTGATGACTGGCTGGGTAGATATGAGTGATGACTGGCTGGGTAGATATGAGTGATGACTGGCTGGGTAGATATGAGTGATGACTGGCTGGGTAGATATGAGTGATGACTGGCTGGGTAGATATGAGTGATGACTGGCTGGGTAGATATGAGTGATGACTGGCTGGGTAGATATGAGTGATGACTGGCTGGGTAGATATGAGTGATGACTGGCTGGGTAGATATGAGTGATGACTGGCTGGGTAGATATGAGTGATGACTGGCTGGGTAGATATGAGTGATGACTGGCTGGGTAGATATGAGTGATGACTGGCTGGGTAGATATGAGTGATGACTGGCTGGGTAGATATGAGTGATGACTGGCTGGGTAGATATGAGTGATGACTGGCTGGGTAGATATGAGTGATGACTGGCTGGGTAGATATGAGTGATGACTGGCTGGGTAGATATGAGTGATGACTGGCTGGGTAGATATGAGTGATGACTGGCTGGGTAGATATGAGTGATGACTGGCTGGGTAGATATGAGTGATGACTGGCTGGGTAGATATGAGTGATGACTGGCTGGGTAGATATGAGTGATGACTGGCTGGGTAGATATGAGTGATGACTGGCTGGGTAGATATGAGTGATGACTGGCTGGGTAGATATGAGTGATGACTGGCTGGGTAGATATGAGTGATGACTGGCTGGGTAGATATGAGTGATGACTGGCTGGGTAGATATGAGTGATGACTGGCTGGGTAGATATGAGTGATGACTGGCTGGGTAGATATGAGTGATGACTGGCTGGGTAGATATGAGTGATGACTGGCTGGGTAGATATGAGTGATGACTGGCTGGGTAGATATGAGTGATGACTGGCTGGGTAGATATGAGTGATGACTGGCTGGGTAGATATGAGTGATGACTGGCTGGGTAGATATGAGTGATGACTGGCTGGGTAGATATGAGTGATGACTGGCTGGGTAGATATGAGTGATGACTGGCTGGGTAGATATGAGTGATGACTGGCTGGGTAGATATGAGTGATGACTGGCTGGGTAGATATGAGTGATGACTGGCTGGGTAGATATGAGTGATGACTGGCTGGGTAGATATGAGTGATGACTGGCTGGGTAGATATGAGTGATGACTGGCTGGGTAGATATGAGTGATGACTGGCTGGGTAGATATGAGTGATGACTGGCTGGGTAGATATGAGTGATGACTGGCTGGGTAGATATGAGTGATGACTGGCTGGGTAGATATGAGTGATGACTGGCTGGGTAGATATGAGTGATGACTGGCTGGGTAGATATGAGTGATGACTGGCTGGGTAGATATGAGTGATGACTGGCTGGGTAGATATGAGTGATGACTGGCTGGGTAGATATGAGTGATGACTGGCTGGGTAGATATGAGTGATGACTGGCTGGGTAGATATGAGTGATGACTGGCTGGGTAGATATGAGTGATGACTGGCTGGGTAGATATGAGTGATGACTGGCTGGGTAGATATGAGTGATGACTGGCTGGGTAGATATGAGTGATGACTGGCTGGGTAGATATGAGTGATGACTGGCTGGGTAGATATGAGTGATGACTGGCTGGGTAGATATGAGTGATGACTGGCTGGGTAGATATGAGTGATGACTGGCTGGGTAGATATGAGTGATGACTGGCTGGGTAGATATGAGTGATGACTGGCTGGGTAGATATGAGTGATGACTGGCTGGGTAGATATGAGTGATGACTGGCTGGGTAGATATGAGTGATGACTGGCTGGGTAGATATGAGTGATGACTGGCTGGGTAGATATGAGTGATGACTGGCTGGGTAGATATGAGTGATGACTGGCTGGGTAGATATGAGTGATGACTGGCTGGGTAGATATGAGTGATGACTGGCTGGGTAGATATGAGTGATGACTGGCTGGGTAGATATGAGTGATGACTGGCTGGGTAGATATGAGTGATGACTGGCTGGGTAGATATGAGTGATGACTGGCTGGGTAGATATGAGTGATGACTGGCTGGGTAGATATGAGTGATGACTGGCTGGGTAGATATGAGTGATGACTGGCTGGGTAGATATGAGTGATGACTGGCTGGGTAGATATGAGTGATGACTGGCTGGGTAGATATGAGTGATGACTGGCTGGGTAGATATGAGTGATGACTGGCTGGGTAGATATGAGTGATGACTGGCTGGGTAGATATGAGTGATGACTGGCTGGGTAGATATGAGTGATGACTGGCTGGGTAGATATGAGTGATGACTGGCTGGGTAGATATGAGTGATGACTGGCTGGGTAGATATGAGTGATGACTGGCTGGGTAGATATGAGTGATGACTGGCTGGGTAGATATGAGTGATGACTGGCTGGGTAGATTTGAGTGATGACTGGCTGGGTAGATTTGAGTGATGACTGGCTGGGTAGATATGAGTGATGACTGGCTGGGTAGATATGAGTGATGACTGGCTGTGTAGAGTTGAGTGATGACTGGCTGGGTAGATATGAGTGATGACTGGCTGGGTAGATATGAGTGATGACTGGCTGGGTAGATATGAGTGATGACTGGCTGGGTAGATATGAGTGATGACTGGCTGGCTAGTTGTGGTGGTTCGTTGTCGGTGTGTGATGTAGTTTGTGATGTAATTTTATGGTCGGTGTGGTTGTTATTGTTGTTATTATTATGGTCATCTTCGTTATCATCTTCTTCGTTATCTGCATTATCATAATTTTCTTATTCATCCTCATCATCTTCATCTTCATCATTACCACCACTATCATCATCATCATCATCATCGCCACCACCATCACCACCATCATCATCATCATCACCATCACCACCATCATCACAATCCTCTTCTCCATCCTCCTCCTCCTCATCATCATCATCATAATCCACTTCATCATCAAACCATCACCACCACCACTATCACCATCACCACCGCCACCACCACCACCATCTATATTGCCATCACCATCACCATCTATACTGTCATCACCATCACCACCACCATCTATACTGTCATCACCATCACCATTATCATCACCACCACCTCCGTTCACACCACCAGCGTCCCTTCATACCGCACGACCACCACCATAAAACCACAATATGCTAATAAGTACTTCACATAACAAGGAAAATCCACTCTGACCTCCGTTGACCTCATTTGACCTCAGACAGATAAATGACCCCAAGATAGGAGGATGTTGTTATAGTTGTTGTTGATTTTATTTTGGTTGTTAGTGTTTTTGTTGTTGTTGTTGTTGTTAACCTTATTTTGGTTGTTTTTGTTGTTGTTATTGTTGTTGTTAATCTTGTTTTGGTTGTTATTGCTGTTGTTCCTCTTCATCTCTTCCTCTTATTTCTCTGCCTCCTACTTCTCTCTCCCTTCTCTTCCTCCCCTTCCTCCTTCTCCTCTTCCTCCTTTTTTTCCCTCCTACTTCTCTTCCTCCTCTTTCCTCTCCTCCACTTACTTACCCTATTCCATCCTCCCCCTCTTTCACCTTTTCCTTTCTCCCTACTATTTCTCCTCCTCTTCTTCCTCTCTCCCTCTATTTCTCCTTCCCCTCGCCCCCCCCCCCCTCCTCCTACTCCTCCTCCTCCTTTTCCTCCCTTTATTCTTCCTCCTCCTTTTCTTTTTCTTCTTCTTTTTTCCTTCTTCCTCCGCCTCCTTTTTCTCCTATTCTACCACCTCCTCCTCACCCCACTTCTGGTTTTACTTCCTCCTCTTCATCTTCCTCATCTCCCTCTTCCTTCCTCCTCCTTCTCTTCTTCCTCCTTCCCACCTTCTCCTAATCTCCTTCTCCTCCTTCTGTTCCTCCTTTCCTTCCTCCTCCTCCCACGGTGGCACCCTCTACTTCTTCCTCTCCTTCCTCAACCCCCTCTTCCTCTTCCTCCTCCTCTTCCTCAACCTATTCTTCCTCTTCATCCTCCTATTCCTCAACCTATTCTTCCTCTTCATCCTCCTCTTCCTTCTTCCTCCTCTTCCTCAGCTTACTCTTCCTCTTCTTCCTCACCCCCCCCCCCCTCACCCTATTCTATCCCGAGTACCTCATCGTGGTAGCACTCTCTCCCGGGGTTCGAGTTTGCCTTAACTTTATCTATGAAGATTCTGCACTGCCTCCCCCTCCCCCCCCTTGCCCCCCGGCCCCTCTCTTTCTTTCTCTCAATCTCTGTCTGTCTCTGTTTCTGTATCTCTCTTCCTCTCTCTTTCTTTCTCTCTCTCTTTCTTTATTTCAATCATTGTCTGTCTGTCTGTCTGCCTCTGTTTCTGTATCTCTCTTCCTCTCTCTCTCTCTCTCTCTCTCTCTCTCTCTCTCTCTCTCTCTCCTCCCCTTTCTTCTCTCCCTCCCTCTTCCTTCTCCCTGTCTCTTGCGTCACAGTGAGCCATCCGATCCCATTGTATCAGATTCGGTATGATAAGCCATATTTGACCTTAAGCAAAGCGGCAATAAAGGTCACTCAGGGAAATCATTACGTAAATTGGACAAAAATCATGGGGAGCGAGTGAGCGTACGGGGTTAGAGAGGGAGAGAGAGAGAGAGAGAGAGAGAGAGAGAGAGAGAGAGAGAGAGAGAGAGAGAGAGAGAGAGAGAGAGAGAGAGAGAGAGAGAGCGAGAGGAGAGAGAGAGAGAGAGAGAGAGAGAGAGAGAGAGAGAGAGAGAGAGAGAGAGAGAGAGAGAGAGAGAGAGAGAGAGAGAGAGAGAGAGAGAGTGAGTGAGTGAGAGTGAGTGAGAGTGAGTGAGAGAGAGAGAGAGAGAGAGAGAGAGAGAGAGAGAGAGAGAGAGAGAGAGAGAGAGAGAGAGAGAGAGAGAGAGAGAGAGAGAGAGAGAGAGAGTAATAGAGAGAGAGAAAGAGAGAAAGAAGGGGGGGGGAGAAAGAGAGAGAATGAGTAATAGAGAGAGAGAGAGAGAGAGAGAGAGAGAGAGAAAGAGAGAGAGAGAGAAGGAGGGG
>BOPN01000775.1:350988-353488 GCA_017312705.2 Penaeus japonicus
TATTCCCGAGACAGGTCTTCTCTAGGATGGAGGACGAGGAGGGAGAGGAGAGGACAAGGGCAATGGAGAACTGATTGTTAATTGTATGCTCTAAGATATTTAGCTTCGTCTTAAGAATACTCTTAATGATGATGATTGTTGTTATCATTATCATCGTTTCGGTTAGTTCTTATCATCATTAGCTTTATAATTACATCTGTTATCATTGTTATCCGTATTATTTCATAATTCAGGTCATTATCACTACGGTCTATTATGATGATTTTCATTAATATCATTATCAACATAATTATCATTACCAAATTTGCTATATGTTGTTGCTAATATTGTTATTTTCATTATCTTCATTTTCACTATATTAATTGATTTGTTAATAATTGCCGTTATCATCATTTCATTTATATATTTATGTAGGTTAATGACTGTCATTAACGCTATCATCATAATTTTCCTAGCTACCATTAGCAGTACCATGATTATCATCACCATCACTGTTTGTAGTAGAAAAAGGAACAAAACGAAAAACGCTTTTCATAAGAAAAGTAGGCGAACTGGGGAAAAAGTCTAAGGTGTTTGCCCTTCAAGTTTCATTTACTCTATCATATTATTTGAATGTTTAGTTAAGGAAGACGAGAGAGGAAAGAGGTAAAAGTCTATAACGTTTCATTCATAAGAAGAAAAAAAATTCTGATGAACAAATACGACTGTCAGAAATACTAGAGAAACATATGATTCATGAGGTGTATTTAGATATTCAGTTATTAAGTTTATTTATATGTACACTTATAAACCTGAAATGGAAACAGTAGCGATGAATAAACAACATGGGAAGAATAAGAAAATATTAAGAGGATAAAAGGTATAAGAGCAAAGAAAATGAACAAAATTAAAGAAAAACAGAGGAAAAGAAACCCAGACGGGCAACATTTTTTCTTCGAAAGAGAAATGAGAAAAAAAGAAAGACGGAAACATAAATATAAAACGAGACATCAAAAGATGCAGAAAAAGAAAGCGCATGAGAAAGTAAGAAAGAGAGGATAGTAAAAAAAAGAATTTGATAAAGATGCTAAGAAAGAAAGGAAATTTAAAAAAATAATAAACGAAGGAGAAAAGTCAAGTATCAAAAAAAGGAAAAAAAGAAAAAAAAAAGAAAAAAAAGAAAGAGAAAGATTGATCGAAAGATAGAGGTTGAGAGAGAGACAGAATAACGAACGAGGCAGAGAGAGAGAACAATGAAAGAGAGAGAGAGAGAATAACGAAAGAGAGAGAGAATAACGAAAGAGAGAGAGAGAAAGAAAAAACGAAAGAGAGAGAGAGAGTGAGAAAGAACGAAAGATTGATCGAAAGATACAGGTTGAGAGAGAGAGAGAGAGAGAATAACGAACGAGGCAGAGAGAGAGAGAGAGAAAGAATAACGAAAGAGAGAGAGAAAGAAAAAAACGAAAGAGAGAGAGAGTGAGAAAGAACGAAGTATTGATCGAAAGATAGAGGTTGAGAGAGAGAGAGAGAGAAAATAACGAACGAGGCAGAGAGAGAGAGAGAACAATGAAAGAGAGAAAGAGAGAGAGAGAGAGAGAAAGAATAACGAAAGAGAGAGAGAAAGAAAAAAACGAAAGAGAGAGAGAGTGAGAAAGAACGAAAGATTGATCGAAAGATAGAGGTTGAGAGAGAGAGAGAGAGAATAACGAACGAGGCAGAGAGAGAGAGAGAACAATGAAAGAGAGAAAGAGAGAGAGAGAGAGACAGAATAACGAACGAGGCAGAGAGAGAGAGAGAACAATGAAAGGGAGAAAGAGAGAGAGAGAAAGAATAACGAAAGAGAGAGAGAAAGAAAAAACGAAAGAGAGAGAGAGAGTGAGAAAGAACGAAAGATTGATCGAAAGATAGAGGTTGAGAGAGAGAGAGAGAGAATAACGAACGAGGCAGAGAGAGAGAGAGAACAAAGAAAGAGAGAAAGAGAGAGAGAGAGAGACAGAATAACGAACGAGGCAGAGAGAGAGAGAGAACAATGAAAGGGAGAAAGAGAGAGAGAGAAAGAATAACGAAAGAGAGAGAGAAAGAAAAAACGAAAGAGAGAGAGAGAGTGAGAAAGAACGAAAGATTGATCGAAAGATAGAGGTTGAGAGAGAGAGAGAGAGAATAACGAACGAGGCAGAGAGAGAGAGAGAACAATGAAAGAGAGAAAGAGAGAGAGAGAGAGAAAAAGAATAACGAAAGAGAGAGAAAAAGAAAAAACGAAAGAGAGAGAGAGTGAGAAAGAACGAAAGATTGATCGAAAGATAGAGGTTGAGAGAGAGAGAGAGAGAATAACGAACGAGGCAGAGAGAGAGAGAGAGAGAACAATGAAAGAGAGAAAGAGAGAGAGAGAGAGAAAGGATAACGAAAGAGAAAGAGAAAGAAAAAACGAAAGAGAGAGAGAGAGTGAGAAAGAACGAAAGATAAGTAGATAGAGAAAGAGAGGGAGAGAAAGAATAACGAAAGAGAGAGAAAAAGAAAAAAA
>BOPN01000775.1:378488-380988 GCA_017312705.2 Penaeus japonicus
ATCTATCTTTATGTCTATCTTATTTATCTATCTATTCATCTATTTCTCTGTCTACGTACCTATATGTTTGCCAATCGACCTATATAGGTGTTTATCTATTCACTAATTAATCAGCTGATTTATCTATTTATCCATTTATCAATCCACATTTATTTATCTATATATATTTTTCTCCCCTCAGGATATCACTGAAAATCAGGTAAATAAAAGAAGTTCATATACTTATTCAAGAAAAAAAGAAGATAGGAAGATAATTAAAAACCGACAGACGACAAAAAAGAAATACAAAAAAAAAGGAAAGACAAAAAAAAAAAAAAAAAAAAAAAAAAAAAAAAAAAAAAAAAAAAAAAAAAAAAAAAAAAAAAAAAAAAAAAAAAAAAAAAAAAAAAAAAATCTTGATTACTCTAACTGGGAAAGAAGAATCCGAGACCCGTCTAAAAGATGTTGTCATGGCAACCATCCATCACCGGGTCACCCCTCTGATTCCCCCTCCCCTCCCCTCCCCTCCCTCAATTGCTTCCCCTCCCCATTAACTCCCCTTCTTTAGTTTTCCCTTCCTATACCCCTCTTTCTCCTCCCACCAATTCTTTTTCTCCCCTCTATCTCCTTCTTTATCACCTTCTACCCACTATTCCCACCTTCTCCCCTCTAAGTGCTTCCTCTCCCCTCTATCACCCCTTCCCTCAGATTTCCCCCGCCCCTTTAACTTTCCCTCCTCCCTCTTCTGTCTCCCCTCTACCCTCCACCACCACCTCTCCCTTCTAAGTGCTTCCCCTCTTCTCAAAGTCCCCCCTCTCACCTCCTCCCCCCCCTTCCATCCAATTAACCCCCTCCCCCCCCTTCATTGTCCAGGTAACTATCCTGTCGTGATTAATTGCATCGAATCCAACGATTTTGGACCCTCTTGGGAGAGTTAAGAGATCGGGAGGGGGGAGGGAGAGGGGAAGGGGAAGGGGGAAGGGTATGAGAGGGGTAGGGAAAGGGGAGGGGGGAAGGGTATGGGAGGGGGAAGGGTATGGGAGGGGGGGAAGGGGGAGGGGGAAGGGGGAAAGGGAGGTGAGAGGGAAGGTTGAGGGACTGGGGTAGGGTAGGGGGAGGGGAAGGGGGAAGGGTATGGGTGGGAGGGGGTAGAGAAAAGAGATGAGGAAGGAAAGAGGAGGGGAAGGGTATGGGAGGGAGGTGAGGAAGGTTGAGGGACTGGGGTAGGGGAGGGGAGCAGGGTGAGGTGGCAGACTGGAGGGTATGAATGTATGGGGAGGGAGGGAGGGGGGAGGTAAAAAGGGACAGAAAGCTTAACTCTTAAGGGTCTATGGCGGAAGTGTTAACGAACGTCTTTGTGACTGCGATGGAGAGAGAGAGAGAGAGAGAGAGAGAGAGAGAGAGAGAGAGAGAGAGAGAGAGAGAGAGAGAGAGAGAGAGAGAGAGAGAGAGAGAGAGAGAGAGAGAGAGAGAGAGAGAGAGAGAGAGAGAGAGAGAGAGAGAAAGATAGAGAGAGAGAGATAATAAGAGAGGGCGATCGAGGAGAGAGAGAGAGAGAGAGAGAGAGAGAGAGAGAGAGAGAGAGCAAGAGAGAGAGAGAGAGAGAGAGAGAGAGAGAGAGAGAGAGAGAGAGAGAGAGAGAGAGAGAGAGAGAGAGAGAGAGAGAGAGAGAGAGAATAAGAGAGGGTGATCGAGGGAGAGAGAGAGAGAGAGAGAGAGAGAGAGAGAGAGAGAGAAAGAGCAAGAGAGAAAGAGAGAGAGAGAGAAAGAGAGAGAGAGAGAGAGAGAGAGAGAGAGAGAGAGAGAGATAAGAAAGAGAGAGAGAGGGAGAGTGAGAGAATAAGAGAGGGTGATCGAGGAGAGAGAGAGAGAGAGAGAGAGAGAGAGAGAGAGAGAGAGAGAGAGAGAGCAAAAGAGAGAAAGAGAGAGAGAGAGAGAGAGAGAGAGAGAGAGAGAAAGATAGAGAGGAGAGAATAGAGGGCGATCGAGGAGAGAGAGAGAGAAAAGAGAGAGAGAGAGAAATAGAAGAGAGAGAGAGAGAGAGAGAGAGAGAGAGAGAGAGAGAGAGAGAGAGAGAGAGAGAGAAGCTTTGAAGTCCGTAACAAGAATCATTAG
Organism: Penaeus japonicus; assembly: GCA_017312705.2. Classification (NCBI taxonomy): domain Eukaryota; kingdom Metazoa; phylum Arthropoda; class Malacostraca; order Decapoda; family Penaeidae; genus Penaeus; species Penaeus japonicus. The sequence goes on from BOPN01000775.1 coordinate 380,583, forward strand.
ATTCCAATGGCATTAAGACCAAAAACTTCCTTCCATCCATTTTCTATTTGAGCTTCAACTTTATTTTTTTATCCTTTTTATTTTTTTTTTTCTATTTGTGAGAGTTACAATGTTGTGAAAGTATGTTGTTTTTCCTCCCTCCACTCCTCTTCTCCACTTCCTCTTTTCTCCAGTTCTTCCCTTTCCTTACTTTCTCCCTTCCCCAGCTCCTCCTTTCCTCCTTCCTTCCCCTCCTCCCTACCCCACCTCCCTTTCCATCCTCCCTTCCCCTCCTCCCACCTCCTCCTCCCTTCCCCTCCTACCTCCCTTCCCCTCCTCCCTACCCCACCTCCCTTTCCATCCTCCCTTCCCCTCCTCCCTACCCCACCTCCCTACCCCTCCTCCCTTCCCCTCCTCCCTTCCCATC
>BOPN01000775.1:385988-390988 GCA_017312705.2 Penaeus japonicus
GAGAGAGAGAGAGAGAGAGAGTGTATCTATATAAGGTATAGCAAGAAATTCACATCAAATCCTTAGACTTTTTTATATCCTTATACCTATTCATCCTTCTGTCTGTCTGTCTCCATATACATATAAACAAAAAGAAAAAGAAACAAAAACACAAAAAAATACAGACAGATAGATAGATTAAACAAGCTAAAAAAAAAAAAAAAAGATTAAACAAACAAAAAAAAAATACAAACTAGAAATAAATGAAGTACACAAAAAAAAAAAAAAAAATGATAATAAAATAAAGAAATAAAACTGAGACGGGAGAAGAAGCAGCAGTCCTCATACCCCCCTCCCCTCCCCTCCCCCCTTCGATGACCCACCAACCTTCCTTTCCTCCCTCCCCCTCTCCCCCTCCCCCCTTCCCCCTCCCCCCTCCTTTACCTCTCCATCAGTCTCAGCTATTCATGAGATACAACAAGGATAGATTTGATTGTATTACATGAATCTATGAATCATCTTATCAGCTTTGGTTAAGGAACTATCTGTCAATTTATCTTTATTAATATTTCTGTTGCTACCATCGTTATTATCATCGTTATTATCCTTGTTATTATTATTATAGTTATCATTACTATTATTATTGATATTGTTGTTATTATCATTGATTTTACTATTATCATCATTATCATTATCATCATCAATATTCATCACTATTTCAAAGTATGAATAACATGACGAATAACAATATGAATAACAATAATCAATACCACATAGCAAGATGAATAAAAAAAAAAAAAGGATTCTAAACTGACCTATTCTCAATCATACCTTATCATCATCTTTGTAAAATTCTCAATTACGATTCCTGACCAAATTCTCTGTATCATTTACAATACAATAGCTTCATTCCACATTCAGTCTTGCCTCGTTCTTTTATGCAACTGTATCGCTTCTTTGTATTATTGTATTACTTGTTTCATCCCATTGTATCATTTATTTGTTGCGTTCTTGAAGATGTTGTTGTTGTTTATTTCACCCAATTTATTTTTCTATTATTGGGTATTGTTACCTTGTGGGTTATTCCCTTTAAAGTGATTTTGGGTTGCGATGGAGGAAGAGATGGGGGAGTGAGAGGGAAGGGGGGTGAAAAGAATTGAAGATAGAAAGAAGGGAGGAGGAAGAGGAGAGGGAAGGAGGGAGAGAAAGAGAGAGTGTGAGGGGGGGGAGGAGGATAGAGAGATAATGGGGAGAGGGGGAGAGGAGGAGAGAGTATGGGGAGGGATGGAGAGAAGAGAGAGAGTAAGAGAGAGAGACAGAAAAAGAAGGAGAAAGCGAGAGACAAATATTTAGAGATGAAGAGACAGAGATAGCCAGACAAGCAATACATACAGACAAACAAACAAACAAATAGGAGAAAACAGAGAGAGAAAAAAAATCGAAACCAAGAAAGAGAGAGAGAGAGAGAGAGAGAGAGAGAGAGAGAGAGAGAGAGAGAGAGAGAGAGAGAGAGAGAGAGAGGAAATCGAAACCAAGAAAAAGAGAGAGAAAGAGAGAGAGAGAGAGAGAGAAAGAGAGAGAGAGAGAGAGAGAGAGCGAGACAGAGCGAGACAGAGCGAGCAATAGAGTGGTCAGAAGGGAAGGAGGAGGAGAGGGGGGGGGGGGGGAACTCAGAGGCCATGAGCGATAGCCCTTTCAGCTCTCGTCCATTTTCCTGCTCTTTCGCTCCGTCATTCCCTCATCCTTCGCCGCCTGGAGGAGTCAGATCGGATTTCCTGACGTCTCTCGAGGTCCATAGATCTGCATCGGGTTCGCTGTCGGATTTCGGTCGTTCTGGATTTTTTTTTTTTTTATGCTTTTCTCTTTTGTCTCTCTCTCTCTCTCTGTTTCTTTGTTTTCTCTTTTTGTCTCTCTCTCTGTTTTCTTTGTTTTCTCTTTTTGTCTCTCTCTGTTTTCTTTGTTTTCTTTTTTTGTCTCTCTATGTTTTCTTTGTTTTCTCTTTTTGTCTCTCTCTGTTTCTTTGTTTTCTCTTTTTGTCTCTCTCTGTTTTCTTTGTTTTCTCTTTCGTCTCTCTTTGTTTTATTTGTTTTCTTTTTTTGTCTCTCTCTCTGTTTTCTTTGTTTTCTCTTTTGTTTCTCTCTATGTTTTATTTGTTTTCTCTTTTGTCTCTCTCTGTTTCTTTGTTTTCTCTTTTTGTCTCTCTCTCTGTTTTCTTTGTTTTCTCTTTTTGTCTCTCTATGTTTTCTTTGTTTTCTCTTTTTGTCTCTCTATGTTTTCTTTGTTTTCTCTTTTTGTCTCTCTCTGTTTTCTTTCTGTTTTTCTCTTTTGTCTCTCTCTCTGTTTCTTTGTTTTCTCTTTTTGTCTCTCTCTCTGTTTTCTTTGTTTTCTCTTTTGTCTCTCTCTCTGTTTCTTTGTTTTCTCTTTTTGTCTCTCTATGTTTTCTTTGTTTTCTCTTTTTGTCTCTCTTTGTTTTCTTTGTTTTCTCTTTTGTCTCTCTCTCTGTTTTCTTTTGTTTCTATTTTGTCTCTCTCTGTTTTCTTTGTTTTCTCTTTTGTCTCTCAATGTTTCTTTGTTTTCTCTTTTGTCTCTCTCTCTGTTTTCTTTGTTTTCTCTTTTTGTCTCTCTCTATGATTCTTTGTTTTCTCTTTTGTCTCTCTCTGTTTTATTTGTTTTCTCTTTTTGTTTCTCGCTCTGTTTTCTTTGTTTTCTCTTTTTGTCTCTCTCTGTTTTCTTTGTTTTCTTTTTTTGTCTCTCTATGTTTCTTTGTTTTGTCTTTTGTCTCTCTCACTGTTTCTTTGTTTTCTCTTTTTGTCTCTCTCTGTTTTCTTTGTTTTCTCTTTTGTCTCTCTATTTTTTGTTTTGTTTTGTTTTCTCTTTTTGTCTCTCTATGTTTTACTCATTTTCTCTTTTGTTTCTGTGTTTGTTTCTTTTTCCATGTCTCTGTTCCAGTTTTTCTTTCTCTGTTTCTCTGTTTATTCTCTCTTTGTCTTTGTCCATGTCTCTCTTTGTTTCTTTGTCTGTCTATTTATCTATTTCTCTGTCTGTTTCTTTGTTTATTTCTATTTCCTAGTCTATTTCTGTTATTTCTCATGCAATATCTATCTGTTTCTCTATCTATTCCTTTATCCCTCTCTCTGTTTCTCTCATGTTTTTCTCTCTAAGTGTCTCCTAAGCGCCCAACATAAACATACACACACATACACAAAAGCAACACATACTTCCCTCCTTAAAATACATATTCGCTCAGCTTGAAGACACAAACACAAAAAAAGAAAAAAAAGAGCGATAACAATCATCATAAGATTACCTTGAACATAATCGTTTTATCTCAACTACACTACCTGATAACGGTACCCGGAAATACTTAGTTAATCTTCACTTGTTGCGCTTGCAAAGAGGATAAAGAGCACAGTTGCATTGCAATGTGTTGGATGTTTAAGTGGGTGTGTATCGTACGAGCGTCTGTAGTGAGGGTATTTTTATTGTCTTTGTTATTGTTGTTTTTGTTATCATCATAACTGTTGTTATTATTACTATTATTATGATTATCATTATTGGCATAATTGTTATCATTCTTGTTATCATTGTTATCTTTATCAATGTTGATATTATTATCATTATCAATAATATTATTAGCATTGTCATGATTATTTTCATTATTATTATTATCATCATCATTATTACTTTTCTTGTTATCGTTCTTATCATTATCATCATTATCCATGTTGTTATTATCACTCTCAGCATTATCATTATTGTTATCATGAATATTACCATCAACATTATTATCATCATGGTTATTAGTGGTATTACTATTTTAATAATGAATATTTTTACTGTTATCATTATCATTATTATTGGTACTGATATCTTTATCATCATTGTCATCATCAATATCGTTGATATTATTATGATCATGATTATCATTAACAGTATCATTAATTTTATTACAGGTAGTATTAGCTATTGTTGTTGTTATTGTTAACATCATAATCAGTATTCTCATACTCATCATTATCATTTTATCATAATAATCATCTATAGTAATAACATTATTATGATCATGACTATTGTTATCATCATTACCATTATTATTTTCATTATCATTATCATTATTACTTTCATCATCATTCTAACCATCAACATCTGTAATAGCATGTTTATTATTATTGTCGTTATCAGCATTATCATTATAGTACTATTACTACTATTAATCATCATTATTATCATCATTATCATCACCATTATCATTATTATCGTGTGTATGTATTTGTCTGTTAGTTATTGAGTTTTTTGCATACGTCTACGTTTTTATATAAGTTTGTGTTTTTGCATACGTATGTGTGCGTGAATGTGTATATCTATATGCATGTCTCATATGAAGATGATAACAAAAAAAATCAGCATTTCTTCCCAAAACTAATAACCCAAAATGGCGATCCGATGGAATTCTCGAAGCAAAGAGTTAATTAAATTAATTAGAAACGTCCATTACCTAATCTATATTCTAGATGGAAGTATTGTTGGAAGCCTGTTTTAATGCTAATGTTGCAAATGTAAAATGGAGAGCAGTATTTGCAAGATGAGAAGGACACTTACTTGTATACTAATTTGCAGTTGTTTGGCAAGCAACATACCTGAAAAGAAGGACATACTGTGTGTTAATGCATTATTCATACGCATAGTGCAAAAAACATGCAAATAATAGACCTGTATGAATAGACATGGGCTTTCACTTCTGCGGAAATATATGTTTGTTTGTGTATGTGTGTCATGGGTTGAGGTCTCTTTCTTTCTATTTCTACTTCTTCTTTCTTTCTCTCTCTTTCTTTTTCTTTCTCTCTCTCTTTCTCTCTCTCTCTCTCTCTCTCTCTCTCTCTCTCTCTCTCTCTCTCTCTCTCTCTCTCTCTCTCTCTCTCTCTCTCTCTCTCTCTCTCTCTCTCTCTCTCTCTCTCTCTCTCTCTCTCTCTCTCTCTCTCTCTCTCTCTCGGCTAATCACAAGCTTACATCATATCAGAGCA
>BOPN01000776.1:17500-27500 GCA_017312705.2 Penaeus japonicus
TCTTAAATATCTATAAATTGTAAATACGAGGAATCAGAAACAATCATCGTAGATTTACGTAAATCCTTCCACATAGTTGGCAGATGTTTGCGTAACATTTCGAAGATTCTTAATGTGGTCGGTGTTCCCAGTTTATGTATCAGATTGTTAGCAAATATGGCAGATATGTAAATTTCAAGGTTCGTCTTGTTTGCAGTAGCTTGCTTGCATGAATAATACTTCCACTTTTTTCAATCGTATCTTGTAGGTGCTTTGCAAGACGCTCTGTAACTCGAATTTCTTTGATTATTTCAATTTTTATGACTGTCGTTGCTATTGTTATTGTTTTTTGTTATTGATATTATTATATCCATTGTTCTCATTGATATTATTATTGTTATTGTTGTTCATTCTTTACAAGCGAATGTTTAAATAAAAAGAGGAAAATGTGGCTTGATTTTCTTGGGTGTCCTTGGAAGAGCGAACGCGCGCCTCAACTAGAATACCGAAATTAGAACAAAGCGACACCTGGTCTTCACAAAAGAGTTCTTGAATTTCCACGACAGTATTTTGCCGTGTTAAAACGCGCAGTCGGCTTTGACTTTCAAGCATCGTTCTTCGTCCATTTCTCTATCGCGGATCCAAGTTCGAAATCGACGCAGATGTCGGGCAGCGATTACGTGGTAATGGGGACCATATGTTGGTAGCTAATGAAATCTGTGGATTGATGGTTATTTAGTGTGACAGCGGAGAATTCGAAGAGCGTTGTGCGGGCGCCGCTGTTGTGCAAGTGTGATGCCATTGCACCGCCAGTCACGAAGCGTATTGATAACCTCAAGGGTGTGTTGGGCGTGTGAGTCATGATGTAATTATTGGTGAATGTCTTGAACTCATCGCGTGCTTTTTTCTCCTTCTTCTTCTTCCTCAGGCATGCGGATGTTAGAGACCGTGCTGCTGCTGCAGGCGTGCGTGGGCGCGGGCGTGTGGGCGTACTCCCGCGGCGCCCCCGACACCACGTGCGACACCCTGGAGCCCGGGCACAGGGCGGACAAGCAGACCGGCCCGTCGCCCTACTCCATCGCCCCGGGCTCCGCCGAGGTCGAGCCGGGCCAGAGGATGCTGGTGACCCTGGAGGCGGCGACACCGGATCCCTTCATGGGGTTCCTGGTCCAGGCTCGCACCGCCGACAGCCAGGAGGTGGTGGGCACCTTCTTCACCACGGACCACTCCTACCTCACCTGCGGCAAGGGCTTCAACGTGAGTACCTCGGATGCGGGGGGGGGGGGGTCCTTAGCTTTGCAGACGCGCCAGGAGGCGGTGGGTCGCTCGCCCTACGGATGATAAGCTTGTTTGTTTGTCCTTTGTCGCAAACAAAGGACAAGCGAAAAGCTACGCACTCGTTCCTTGTGTCAGATAAGAAAGAATGAATGAAAAGAGTCTGAGCGGGATGTTCTTCCAGAGAGGGGTTCTGTTCGGTGACTCCAACGCCACGATGGAATGATCCTTGGCGCTCGCTCTCGCTCTCGCTCTGGAATGACGTTTGGGGTCGAGTCTAAATACAACGCCTATTTGAGCCTCATCTTTCCTTCTCTCCCTCTCTCCCTCCTTACCCTGTCTCTTCTGTCTTCCTCTCTCTTCCCTCCCTGTTTCCTCCCTCCAACCCTCCCTTCCTCCCTTTCTCTCTCCCTCACTCCCTTTCGCCCTCGTCCCATCCCTTCCCTTCCCTTCCCTTCCCTTCCTTTCCCTTCCTTTCCCTTCCTTTCCCTCCCCTCTCCTCTCCTCCGCTCCCCTCCCCTCCGCTCCCCTCCCCTCCCCTCCCCTCCGCTCCCCTCCCCACCCTCCGACTCCACCTCCGCTTGTGGCTACCTGCCTTCCTGCCTTCCTGCGGCTACACAGCTTCCTTTAAACCCCAGACGGGTCTTGTCCGTCAGCTGTTGCTTTCTCATCTCCCGTGCCCACTCTCTCTCTCTCTCTCTCTCTTTCTTATTCTCTCTCTCTCTCTCTCTCTTTCTTATTCTCTCTCTCTCCCTTTCTTTCTCTTTCTTCGTCTCGTCTCTCTTTCTCTTTCTTCGTCTCGTCTCTCTTTCTCTTTCTCTCTTTCTCTTTCTATCTTTCTATCTTTCTATCTTTCTATCTTTCTATCTTTCTATCTTTCTCTCTCTCTCTCTGTCTCTCTCTCTGTCTCTCTCTCTGTCTCTCTCTCTGTCTCTCTCTCTCTCTCTCTCTCTCTCTCTCTCTCTCTCTCTCTCTCTCTCTCTCTCTCTCTCTCTCTCTCTCTCTCTCTCTCTCTCTCTCTCTCTCTCTCTCTCTCTCTCTCTCTCCCTCTCTCTCTCTCCCTCTCCCTCTCCCTCTCCCTCTCCCTCTCCCTCTCCCTCTCCCTCTCCCTCTCCCTCTCCCTCTCCCTCTCCCTCTCCCTCTCCCTCTCTCTCTCTCTCTCTCTCTCTCTCTCTCTCTCTCTCTCTCTCTCTCTCTCTCTCTCTCTCTCTCTCTCTCTCTCTCTCTCTCTCTTTCACTCTCTCAGATTTTTGTATACTATAAGTTTCGGCTGAGGAACACGCAACGCCAGTGGGAAGGGGAAGAAGAGAAGAGGAAGAGGGAAGGGAGGGAGGATGGAGGAGGAAGGAGGAAGGAGGAAGGAGGGAGGAGAGGGAGGAGAGGGGAGGAGGAGAGGGAGGAGAGGGGAGGGGGGCAGAGATATCGAGAGGTAGGCGTCGAGGCGCGAGCGAGGTGTGGGTTGGGGGCGAGGGAGCGGTGGCTTAGCGTGAGAGGTTCGTCTCCAGAGGTTCACATAACGGGCCGCTGCGCTCATGATGCTGGCTCACCCTCCTCCGTCACCTCTCCTCCCTCACCCTCCCTCAGCCCTCTCTTCCCTCCCTCCCTTTGCTTCGCCTTCCTTCTCTTCCTCTCCTTTTCCTTCCTCCTTCCTCCCCCTTGCTTCTTTGTTGCACGTCCTTCACCTCTCTTCCCGTCCTCTCCCTTAACCTACCCCTTTTATCCCTTTTTTCTTCCTACTCTTCCCTCTCTCTTCCTACCCCTGCCTCTCCCTTTTCACTTCCTTCATCCTTCCATTCTCCTTCCTTGTCCTCCCTTTCATTCCTTTCCAAGATCTCCTCTCCCTCTCTCCATCCTCTGCTCTCTCTCTTGCCTACCTCTCCTACTCTCCGTCGAGCTTGCCTTCTCTCTCTCCTCTCCTTTCACCCTTTCTCCCTCCCTCCCTCCCTCCCCTCTTTTATCCGACCTTCCTCCGTTTCCTCTGTCTTCCCTTTTCTTTTATCCTTTTCCCTCTCTTCTTCTTTCATCCGACCTTCCTCCGTTTCCTCTGCCTTCCCTTTTCTTTTACTTTTTTCCCTCTCTTCTTCTTTCATCCGACCTTCCTCCACCTCTCCTTCCTTCCCCGCCACTACCCTCCGTCTCCGCCGACCTTCCGCGCCCACTCGTGCTTACGCTTTCAGTCAGCATTCAGTAATGACGTGATGACCAGCTCCCTGGAGGCGCATTTTAATCGCTGCTCCGACATTCTACTTCACTTCACCCCCACCCCCCCCCCCACTCGCGCGCCCCCGAGCCACCACACCCGCTCCTCTGTCACTTCATTTGTACACACCTCAGAATTCCAGTCGATCCACTGCCAATTTCCGATTCACCGCGCTCCTCCCTCCAAGGAGAAACCACGCTTAACTTTGAGTCATCTCGCTCCTCGCCTCCCCGAGTCACTATACTCCTCCCTGAGTCACTATACTCTTCCCAGAGTCACTATACTTCTGTATACTTCACTAAAGTCATCCCAGAGTCACTATACTCCTCCCCGAGTCATCAGACTCTTCTCCGAGTCTACACTCTTCCCCGAGTCACCACACTCTTCCCCGAGGCACCACACTCCTCCCCGAGTCACCACACTCCTCCCCGAGTCATCACCTGAGTCCCCCCACCTCGTCTTGTCACAAGTCACCATGCTCCTCCCAAGCCACCTGCACCCCTCCCCCTCCTCCTCCTCCTCCTCCTCCTCTCCGAGTCACCACACCTCCCTGGTTACCTCCCCCCCCACACACACACATACCCTCGAGTCAGTATCATTTCCCGGCCGAGTTCTCCCCCCTCCCCCTCCCCCCACACACCTCTTAGGTAGCAAGACCATCAGCATTATTTTCACCGTCGTGTCTCTTGCTCCCGTGACCCGCCGCCGCCAAGGTAGATCAGTGGAAGAGGAGGAGGGGAGGGGGAGGGGGAGGGGGAGGAAGAGGAAGAGGAGGGGGAGAGGGAGAGAGAGGAGGAAGAGGAGGAGGAGAGAGAGGAGGAGGAGGGGGAGGGGGAGAGGGAGAGGGAGGAGAAGGAGAAGAAGAGGAGGAGGCTGGAAGGTAGCAAGTAGCCGCGTTTATGTAGGTTAATGCGACGGCGCGGGTGACGGTCCGAGCGCGCTGGAACCGCGGTCCGCGAGTGAGTGAGTCCGAGCGAGTGCGGACGAAGGCGAGTGCGGGCGAGTGTGAGTCACCGCTGAGGGATGAGCGCTCGGGCCGGAGGGACACCGAGTGGGAACTTCCCGCGGTGTGGCCTTTCCTCTTGTTAGCGTCGGAGTTATTCGTCTTATGCGATTTCACTCTTCTTCTTTCCCCCTTTTTTTCTTCTTCATCATCGCTTTCTCCTTCTTCTTTGTCGTATCCATCAGCGATTTCTTTCTTCTTCTTTTCCTTATTTTCTTCTTTCTCTTCTCTTTCTCCTCCTCCTCCGTCGTATGCATCCTTCTCCTTCTCTCTCTCCCTCTCCCTCTCCCTCTCCCTCTCCCTCTCCCTCTTTCTCCTCTTCCTTCATCGTATGCACCCTTCTTCTCCTTCTCCTTTCTCCTCTCCTCTTCTTTTTCTCTTTCTCTCTCTCTCCTCCTTCTCCTTCTCCATCTCCTTCTCCTTCTCCTCCTCCTCCTTCTCCTTCTCCTCCTCCTTCTCCTTCTCCTTCTCCTTCTCCTTCTCCTTCTCCTTCTCCTTCCTCCTTCTCCTTCTCCCTCCTCCTCCTCCTCCCCTCCCTCCTCCCCCCCCCCTCCCCCCCTCCCTCCTCCTCCTCCTCCTCCTCCTCCTCCTCCTCCTCCTCCTCCTCCTCCTCCTCCTCCTCCTCCTCCTTCTCCTTCTCCTTCTCCTTCTCCTTCTCCTCCTCCTTCTCCTTCTCCTTCTCCTTCTCCTTCTCCTTCTCCTCCTCCTCCTCCTCCTCCTCCTCCTCCTCCTCCTCCTCCTCCTCCTCCTCCTCCTCCTCCTCCTCCTCCTCCTCCTCCTCCTCCTCCTCCTCCCTCCTCCTCCTCCTCCTCCTCCTCCTCCTCCTCCTCCTCCTCCTCCTCCTCCTCCTCCTCCTCCTCCTCCTCCTCCTCCTCCTCCTCCTCCTCCTCCTCCTCCTCCTCCTCCTTCTCCTCCTCCTTCTCCTTCTCCTTCTCCTTCTCCTCCTCCTCCTCCTCCTCCTCCTCCTCCTCCTCCTCCTCCTCCTCCTCCTCCTCCTCCTCCTCCTCCTCCTCCTCCTCCTCCTCCCTCCCTCCTCCTCCCTCTCTCCTCCCTCTCCTCTCCCTTCCTCTCTCCCCTCCTCTCCCCTCCTCTCCCCTCCCCTCCTCCTCCTCCCCCCTCCCCACTCGATGGAATGACATCAATTCGAATTTTATTGGTTTTGTCATAAATATTGGGTCTCATTTGGGATCATTTGTTCATGCACTTGTTTCGTAATTGTTGTTCACATAGATGACTCGGATGACGTACGGGTTGTGAAGTCGAGATTTTCCACTTCAATTAACGTGTAGGCTATAACTCAGGGTCGCAGTATCACACCGTTTCACTTTTTATTTTTTTATTATTTTTTTTTTTAATTCACATGGCAGAATTTCTCGTTCGGTCTATTAGTCTTATTATTTAAAAGGATTGTAGTGTTAAATCGCAAGAAAATTTGACTTTATGGTTAATATTATTTCGAATTTTATCATCGGTGTTCCTTTTTGAGTTTATGTTCATCGTCGTTAAAAAAAAAAAACTTCCACGTAATACTTTTCTGAGGATTTGTGCGAACGGTTGTTTTATTGCGTCGGAAATTATCGCTGTTATGTTTGTTTTGCAATGGCATAAGGTGTGTCTTTGAGGTGTATTTGCACGTTTGTATATGTTTGTGGGGTTATGGGTGTATTATTGACTTCAGGTGTATTTGTAGGTGTGACTGTGTATGGATGTGTCTGTCTGTGTATGTATGTGTATTTGTGTATCTGTGTTTGTATTACGTTTGTGTCTATTTATATATGTATGTTTGTATGTATATATGTATGTACGCATGTATGCATGTATGTATTATGTATTTATGATGGTACACATGCGATTCTCTGGACACCAGAGTGAAGGCAGCAAGTCGGGGTGGGTGGGAGGGGGCTGGTGGTAGTTACAGCGTGACTCGCAGAAGCTGGAGTCGAGAGCGGGTGGCGATGGGGGTATTTGACCCCTGCCGAGCATCTCTCGCACCTCCCCATTCCCACACTCTCTCTCTCTCTCTCTATCTATCTATCTATCTATCTATTTCTCTATTTCTCTATCTCTCTATCTCTCTATTTCTTTCTCTCTCTCTCTCTCTCTCTCTCTCTCTCTCTCTCTCTCTCTCTCTCTCTCTCTCTCTCTCTCTCTCTCTCTCTCTCTCTCTCTCTCTCTCTCTACGTATCAATCGCATTTTTTATTAGATATTTTTATTTTTTATTTGTATACATTTCTTGTTTCTCATTTATATTGATTTGTATTTAAATATATTTCAGTCTGTTTTTTCATTTATTTCAATTTATATTTCTATTTTTTATTTACTTTTATATTCTGTTCTATTCATATAAGTAGTTAATATTCATATTTATTACATATGATAATATAATGAACACAACTTTACCTTGCTCCTATTTACATGATTAACGACTGAAAGTTTTAGAAGACATATCGGATAATTCAATTTCTTTATGGAACGCAATTGAAATGCGGCTTCCGTTTGATTGCTTGTTATTTATAAAGGTCAACTGGTATTGTTCAGAGTCAGTGGAACAAGGGCACATTCGTAAGGCTGTTTGAAAGCTTGTATTTTACGTCGGGAAAATCTTTCGTTTTTTTCGTATGATGAGGTACGGATGTATTTTCTTCTTCTTTTTCTCCTTCTTCTTTTTCTTCTTCTCCTTCTCCTTCTCCTTCTCCTTCTCCTTCTTCTTCTTCTTCTTCTTAACTCTTCGTTAAGGTGTTTGATTGTGGAGCACATGGGAGGAATGTTTATTAATGGGAGTTATGTAGCTTGTCCGTTCCTTGATTTTTTTTGTGTGTATTATCATGTGACGATTAGAACTTAGCTTTTATGAATGTTTTCATTATTATACATCTCTTCATTCTTAGCGCATCTCATCTCATTAACTATAATCTCCTCGTAAGCTTTTATCAATCACTATTTCCATCATTATAAACCTCATCATTCTGAACACACGTCCCTGTTCATCCAATATTAACCTCCTACCTAACCCATGGCGACCTACTAGTGCCTGTCACAAATGCCGTCATGCACGAAGGAAACAAAATCGAATCGGGCGCCATTCAGAGCAGCATGAGAATCATAATCATTTCGCGCTAAAACGAATCGGTGTCGCAAGGCGGGGTCCACCGGTCCAGGCGCTCGCCGTCTCCGTCTCCGTCCCCCGTTATCGGGTGAAAGTAGTCTGGCTCGTAGCCCTCGATCTAGCCCCGGTGTCGTCGCTGATTCTGTGTAGAGGTGGAAGAGAGAGAGAGAGAGGGAAAGGGAGAGGGGAGAAAGAGAAAGAGAAAGAGGAAGGAAGATTAAATTCGCTTCTCATGCCTACGCTTTTTCTTCTGTTCTTTCTCTCTTTTCTCTTTTTCCTCCTTTTTAATTTCTCTCTCTTTTCCACTTTCTACTCTCTACTGTCTACTTTCTACTCTCTACTGTCTATTCTCTACTCTCCACTCTCCACTCTCTTTTCCCTCTCTCCTCTGTCTTCTCTTTTTATCTCTCTCCTCCTCCCTATTTCTTCTTTCTCTCTCGTGTCTATCCTCCTACCTCTCTCTCGTGTCTCTCACGCCTCTCCTCTCTCCCCCCCACCCCTCCCTCTCATGCTCCTTCCCTCACTCCTCTCCCCACAGATACCCAAATACCCCCCTCCCCCCTCCCCTTTCCAATACCCACTGTACCCGTCGCTTGCCCTTTCACGCTCCAGATAGGCTACCTTCAAGGTCACCGCCCCCCCCCCCCACCTCCCCCCCGTGAGCCAACTCGAGGAGGTTCTATTCAAACGAGGTCCCTCCCGAGTCTCCGAAAGTTTGACGGGAAGTTTGAGGTATCGACGGAATTTTTTTTTTTTTTGAGTCATTGAAGAGAGGGAAGTTTTGGGGAGGGGGGGTTTGAGTCGTTGAAGAGAGGGGGCGAAGGGGAGATGGTAGGAAGGGGAGGTAGGGAGAGATGACGATGATTGTTGGAATGGAGGAGTGGAGAGAGGTAATTAGTTGTGGTAGAATTAAAGGGGAAAAGAGAATTGGACGCAAAAGGACGGAAGAAGGGAACGAGAGGCGACGGGAAAAGGTGAAGAGAAAGGGGTGTAAAAGAGGACGAAAGGGAGATGGTGGAAGAGGGAAGAGAACGGATGAAGAGGGAAGATTAGAAAGGCAGAAAAGGGAAGAATAAATGAGAATAGAACGTAAAATAATGAAGATTAGAATCAGAGGCGGAAAGAGCAGCGGAGGGAGAAGGAAGAAGAGAAGATAGAGGAGGAGGAGGAGGAGGAGGAAGCGGAAGGAAAAGAACAATAGTGAGAGCGGAGACAGTAGAAGGACAAACACGAAAGATAAATGTAAGGAGAAAGAGTTAACGAGAGGGCTATCGAGGGGGGGGGTGGAGGGGGGTGAGGCATTTTCCAGAAGTCGCCACAGTTTTAGGTCAGAGCATTGCCACCGGGCCCCGTCTCCTGTTTTGCGCCGTTGGGGAAGCACATGTAATGTTTGTGGCTATGATCAAGCGGCGCAGGTTATGCTTCTCGATTGCTTCACGAAAGAAGAAATTATTATTAATTTTATTTTATTTATTTATTTATTGATTGATTTATTATTATTTTTTAAAATTAGGATTTACAAGAATGGTGTCCCTAAAATGTCTCTTTGAGCTTAATAAGTCGGCGAGGAACGGGGACATCGGCGAGCGAGTTCGTTCGGTTTGACTTACGCGGGGGACGGGGAGGAGGGGTATGGGGTGGGGAGAGGGAGGGGGGGGAGGGGCACATATGTCCGATTTCGACTGCGTATCCGGTGAGGGACCAGACGGTGCCTGGTGGGGGCAGGGGTAGGGGTAGTGGAGGGAGAGGCTGAGGAGGGTAAGGAATTGCGACGACGAATATGAGGAGGAATATGAAGAAAAGGGGAAGGGCAGGAGGAGAAAGGAAGGAAGAAAGAAAGAGTGGAAAGGGGGATTAAGAGCTAGAACAGGAGGCGGAGACGGCTTAGGGGTCAGAGAGTGCTATGCCTCAAGTGTGTCAGTACGTCACGTGTGTCCGATCAGCGTGAACTTTTATTTCAAGTCAATGATTAGAACAGGCAGAGAACACTTTTTTTCTTTATTTACTTCGTATTCGTAATGAAGGAGTTCGTAATTATACCACTTCTTTCTGTGTCTGTTTATCTATCTATCCATTTTTTTTATCTTATATATATATATATATATATATATATATATATATATATATATATATATATATATATGTATATATATATTATATTTATTTATTTATTTATTTATACACACACACACACACACACACACACACACACACACACACACATACACACATTTTATAGTTTCCCATAAGTGTGCTGTGATTTAAATATATTTAAAGTATCCAACAATTTGACATAACATTTGAACTAATTCTTAATTTATAGATTTTAATTTACAAAATTTGCTTTACAAACTCAATATTAAATATATATTTTTTTAAATACCTAATGAAAGTATTACATATAACTAATCTCATGATTTTACTTATCCAAATTAT
>BOPN01000776.1:45000-57500 GCA_017312705.2 Penaeus japonicus
TACATACATACATACATACATATATACATATATACATATATACATATATACATATATACATATATACATATATACATATATACATATATACATATATACATACATACATACATACATATATACATATATACATATATACATATATACATGTATACATACATACATACATACATACATACATACATATATACATATATACATATATACATATATACATATATACATATATACATATATACATATATACATATATACATATATACATCTGCACATCTCAGCTTCCCAGTTATCGTGAGTGAACATCTCATGAAGCGAGGCAGTTTTGCTTTCGAAAATGCAATAACTGCTGAACCCCGAAGAACGCTGCTCTCGCGGTGGGATTTCCGCGTTCTTCGGAGGCTAGAATTAGCTGTTTTTTTTTTTTTTTTTTTGGGGGGGGGGGGAGGTCAGCATTCACTTTGGGTTCATAACAGATGTCGTGTAAAGTGTTGTTTTTGTGTATGTATGCATGAGTGTATGTATTTTGCGTACCGATGTGTGTGTATTTTTTATATGTCTTTTCTATCTATGTATTTACCTGTCTATCCATGATTATCGCGTGTACGTTTTTGCATCGGTTAATCATTGCATTTTATCGCACAAACTGCCATGCCACACTTGACTTTCAATTAAGCAGTCGCCCCGAAGTGTCCTTGCTGAAGGGGTGGCATTTGACCTCATAATTATGAAGTCGCTCCCCGACCCGAAACCCCGTGCCTCACGGAAGGAGCTTGCATACTCATTTTCCTGCATAACTTTCGAGCTCTTGTTATTTCGCTCAAGATCGAATGGTTAAGCGTTCGAGAATTCCAGGTTGAATAGTACGTGCGCACGCAACCCCTCTCTATATGTACACGTACGTACGTACTTACATACTTACGTACATACATACGTACATACATACATACATACATACATATATACATATATACATACATACATATATTCATATATACATATATACATACATACATACATACATACATACATACATACATACATACACACACACACACACACACACACACACACACACACACACACACACACACACACACACACACACACACACACACACACACACACACACACACATAATTACATACATATATATATATATATACACACACATGTGTGTGTGTATGTATGTATGTATGAATATATGTATGTATGTATGTATGTATGTATGTATGTATGTATGTATGTACACACATGTCCACATCGGAACGGACTGCCCTGAATCTCTCTCAGACGGACCGCGATGAGGCTCCTCCGCTCTCCCCGCTCGAGCCTCCCCGCGCCAGCCTCCAAGCACTGGCCGGAGTCTCACGGGGCGGCGGGCGCAGACAAGGCTGTGCTTGTGGTGCTTGGCGGGGGGTTGCACGGCGGGCCAGGGATTTCCGGGGGAGGGAGAGGGGAAGGGGAAGGGGTTGGGAAGAGGTGGGGATGAGGATGGGGTGGGGATGGAGAGGGGGAGGGGGAGGGGGAGGGGGAGAGGGAAGCTGTTCGAAGGTCGAGGCGGGGATGGAGGGGAGGGTGTGTTAGGGATGGATGGCATGGGATGGGGGGTGTGGGTGGGGGTGGGGGTGAGAGCTGGTGAGAGGGTGATGGGGGGCTAGGGGGTGGGGTGGGGGGGATTGGATCTTTTGTGGGCCAGAAAAACAAGTGACTCTAACATCACCGTGACAAGGGACTCTTCAACAATGATGGTCTACCGGGCATTGCAAACGACGCCACGTTTGTTATTATTATCATTTTTTTATTTTTTTTATTTTTCTATTTATTTATTTTTTGGCTTGACACTACTAGACCATCTGCTTTCACGATGACGTTTTATTTAATTGTGATTGTTTTTTTTTATTATACTTATGAGAGCATGATGTAAATTCTTTTATTTCTTGCTTGTTAGGTGAGGATTTTCAACCAACAGGTCCATAGGCAAAAGAGTAGATAGATAATTATTGATAGATAATTATTGAGTAGGTAGATGTAGATAGATTAATATAGGCAGGCAGGCAGGTAGGCAGGCAGTTATGCGGGCAGGCAGGTAGTTATGCAGGCAGGCTGGTAGGCAGTTATGCAGGCAGGCATTTATGCGGGCAGGCGGGCAGGCAGGCAGGAAGGCAGGAAGGCAGGATTCCGCACAACTAATGCCATGATAACAGTGAAAAAGATAAAGAGATCTGTAAATCGCAGACATTGCACACAGCGCTGCGACCTTTGGGACCAAGTGCGAACAGGAAGGCGGGAAGAAGAGGAGGAGGAAGAGGGGGAGGTGGCAGTGGAGAAGGAGGTAGAGGTGGAGGAGGAGGAGGTGGCTGTGGAGGAGGAGGTGGCAGTGGAGGAGGAGGTAGAGGAGGAGGAGTAGGAGGAGGGGGGAGGGGGAGGGGGAAGTGGAAGAGGTGGAGATGGAAGTGGAAGTAGAAGAGGTAGAGGTTGAGTAAGTAGAGGAGATGGAGTAGTAAGTAGTGGAGGTGGAGTGGTAGGTAGAGACTGAGGTAGCGCTAGACTTATAGGTTGAACTAGAGAAGGAGGTGGACAGAAGTAGGGGTATTGGTGTTAGTGATTGAAGTGGAGATGGAAGGGGTGGGTTATGCAGGTGCAGGTAGAAGTGGAGGTGCCGGTCGAGGCGTTGGTCGGTGGTCGGTGGTCGGGTAGGTTGTGTGGACCCGACGTGGACTAGCGGGTGCCTTCCCCACCCCCCAGCCCACCCTCCAGCCCACCCTCCAGCCCACTCGGGTAGGTTGTGTGGACCCGACGTGGACTAGCGGGTGCCACCCCCCACCCTCCAGCCTACCCCCCAGACCACCCTCCAGCCCACCCCCCACCCCCACCCCCACCCTCCAGCCCACCCTCCAGCCCACCCCCCACCCCCACCCCCACCCCCACCCTCCAGCCCACCCTCCAGCCCACCACCCTCCCGTTCGCCCGGTATGGCGAGTCCCTTCTTCCAAGTGGCCATACCCGCAGTCCCGCACCCGGAGACACCCACCCACAGCCACGTGAACACCCGGTTATACGCTCACGGATATGTAGGGAAGGAAACTACTCACTATCTGTCTAAATGTGTGTGTGTTTGTGTTTGTGTGTGTGTGTGTGTGTGTGTGTGTGTGTGTGTGTGTGTGTGTGTGTGTGTGTGTGTGTGTGTGTGTGTGTGTGTGTGTGTAAGTGTGATTGTTAGTGTGAGTGTGAGTGTGAGTGTGAGTGAGTGAGTAACTATCCCCCATTACTACTTAAATCATCTGGGATCTCCCTCGGTTTATGTTGCTCGTAATGCGGATCAATATGCTAAATCATGTTGACAATGTTCTAGAAAAAAAAACGTTCGACGCACGTAATAGATTAACTGAAAGATGTGATGAGTCTCATCTTTCAATGAACGTATTTTATGTTTTTTTTTTTGTTTTTTTTTTTTTTTTTTATATATAGCTTTTACACGTCATTGAATAGTGTCGAACTATTATAAAAAAGAATCACGATCGAATAGTTTAAGTTTTAAAAATTTTGCACAATGGCTTTTGTGTCAACCAAGGACGCCGCAGTGTGCTGGAATCTGAGAGGAAATTCCTTTTTAATACTCACATTCAGGAGTTCTTGATGTATGAGTCATAGCATATATATAGAGAGAGAGAGAGAGAGAGAGAGAGAGAGAGAGAGAGAGAAAAAAAAAAAAAATAAAAATAAAAATAAGAATAAAAATAAAAATAAAAATAAATAAATAAAAGATAAAAAAATGGTGCTGTTGTAAAGGAAATTGCGACACGTATTGTGATATATTGCAAAAGTAGACTCTGTGGTGAGCTGGTCTTTAGGATTGACATGAACCGATCTTGATACCGTGGTGTTCAAAATGAATATGTTGTAATGGCTGTATACCCGAAATATGCTTGGT
Organism: Penaeus japonicus; assembly: GCA_017312705.2. Classification (NCBI taxonomy): domain Eukaryota; kingdom Metazoa; phylum Arthropoda; class Malacostraca; order Decapoda; family Penaeidae; genus Penaeus; species Penaeus japonicus. Next base: position 48,932 of record BOPN01000776.1, read on the forward strand.
AAAGTATAAGTATAAGAACGTAGGTCACTTCCCTTGGACTCTCGTAGTCTTTTACTAAACAACCTCAATTTTTTTTCTAACGTCATATAAATTGCTTCTATTGCTAGATAAGTGGATTTCAGATTTTGTTTTTATACAGATTATTAGGTCATTGTAGCCACATTCTTGTCATTAGTTGAGTTGATTTTGTCTCATTAATAAGCATATTGTCGTTAGTTAGTGCAGGTAATCCTTACTATAACATAGTAAAACACAAAGCGGTGTGGGTTTTGATATGCTCATTTTTTTCATCGCAGTTCGACTCATGCACTGTGCCATGAACTTCAGGAACAGAGTGCGTTCAAAGGTACTATCCCTCGACTCTAAAAAAAAAAAAATACCTAGTATACTCCCTCACTCTTTTCCTAAAACTCTGGGGAAGTACGCGATATGGTCAGCTGAGGATGGTGGAGGTATGGTGAGTCATTGATGAGTATAAAGGAGGCGCATCTGGTATGAGTCTTTGTCGTGGATTTCCCAATGTCGCATATAGCAGTGCGAAGGAAGTTTGGTCGCCCCTTTCTTTCCTAGTGTTGAGTTCATGGACTTTTCAATACCTTGGTTCTTAATGTTCTGCGTGTTACTCGTTCATTTTTTTTCCTAGTATGTTGTCCATAATACCAAGTGAGAATTGTGTCTTGTTGTTGACTATTATCTGAACTGTTATCATTTTGAGTATCAGTCGGACCGAAATTCGTTCCTATAATTACGATCTCTCTTGTCTATATGTTCCTATTATAGAACTGTGTTTGTTTACAGAACAAAATGTCTGTCATATTAAAAAAAAAAGCTGAAGAGAGAGAATATTTTTCACACATCCTTCTATCATGCCTATTGGAAAAATCCACTTTTTTGTTACGTGTGATTTTATCAATCTTGTCAACACCTATTGATAAAAAATGTGCTTCTGTCAGAAGTAAAGGTCCATAAAAAGCACACCACGTTATCGACATCTTCGATAATGCATGACACGGCTTCAAAATAAACCCCAATCACTTGAAACCTGATATTATGACACTTCAACTATTCTTATGACTTTGTACATTTGTTGTATGCTTTGGTTATCAGCCAGCCTTGGATACGAGTGAGTTTACGCAACTCTATATTGCTTCGGAGATACCGCAATAGCAGTATAATATTTATAGGTTTCTAGATACAAGCTTTTATATCATTACAAGCTGTTACCTTCATAATGTTTTATGGTTTATGCGGGGTAATGGAACTTAGCGACATGTCAATAATATTGCCTTTTGATCTTGTAAAATATATATCCATGCGTGAAAACCTCGGAACATCGGCAGCCGTGAACAATTATAGTGACACCATGCAAATGCTAACAACAAGTAGGAAGAAACATGACAAGCTCATATCCCCCAACTCTTGAACGGGGGGAGGGAGGAGGGGGGGGGGGAGGGGGAGGGGGAGGGGAAGTGTTGTTAAGGTGAGGCGAGTCTCGTTTATGGCTTTGTGTGGTGGCTTTATGTGGTGACTGTGGTGCAACCTGACGCTTTTGGTCTTGCTGTTGTCTGGTCTCACGACAGCCGCCTTTACAGTCAAGGAAGTTGGTTGATTGGCTGGCTGGCAGGCTGATAAGGAGGCAAGTATAGACAAGTATAGGTGAACATATCTATCAATCTGTCTACATGTATGTATATATGTGTTTCTGTATATGTATGTGTGTAAATATGTATATATGTATATGCGTATGCAAGTATATGCGCATATATGTATATTATTTATATGTATATGCGCGCGCGCGCACACACACACACACACACACACACACACACACACACACACACACACTCACACTCACACTCACACTCACACTCGCACTCGCACTCGCACTCACACTCACACTCACACTCACACTCACACTCACACTCACACACACTCACTCACTCACTCACTCACTCACTCACTCACTCACTCACTCACTCACTCTCTCTCTCTCTCTCTCTCTCTCTCTCTCTCTCTCTCTCTCATACTGATTGTCATGCTTAATAATCAACCAAGTAAGCAATTTATAAACGTAAACAAATACCACTACACAGGGCAAGGGGTGGATGGATAAGCACTAAAGGCAGGCAGGCAAGAAGGTGTAACCACATGTCCTCCGACTCGCCACATGAAGCCACCAGTCGAGTAAAACGGCCTTGGCATCAACAAACAAAGTAATGGTAACAAGAGACCACAGCCTTATCAAACCACGAGAAAGAAAAAATAGATATTTGTGCGGAACCACGATATCGCCAGGAAGGACATTTCCGTCACGTTAGATTCACGATTATATGTAAGTGGGCGGACTTTATTTGTCTTCCTGGCACGCGCTCACACACACCCACACGTCTTGTTGGATGTAGGCCTATCGGTGCAGGAAGCGGTGCTCGGGGTAAGCAACGCCATGAATTATATGTGGTGGTTTGTCACGCACGAGTTAGCGAGTAGTTTTCGTCATGCGAAGGTAGCGCTGGGATTGGCAAATGATTAGGTCTTCTCTGTGGCAAAGGCAGAGTAGGTATTAAGGATGAATGACTTTAGTATGCACGATTTTTGACTACAGTTTCAATGTTGTATCGCCCTCGATTTTCGCGATTCTAAAATTGAGTTGTTTTTTTAATTATTTTTTAAAAAATTATCTTTTCATCGAGTGCTAGGTTATTTAAAGCGGGAAGTTATGCTTTAGCTTAGTTTTTTTTATCTTCATGAGAGAGTAGGATTGTTAGAATGGAAAATCAGTTCTCTGAATTTCCCTTTTTTTTATTTTTTATTTTTTTATAGAAATACAGAAATATTTTGAAGGGACTGGGTGATGACGGACAGAGCTGCTACCATCCGGGGATTTGGTATTTGACCTTAACACCGTTTTGATGTGGAAACCTATTTTCTTATTTTGATGAGAGCTTAATGGAAATGAGGATATGTGATCAGAATTTAGATTTTTATAAGGAGCGTGACATGACATACGAAATGACGAGACTCATGCTCTGATTGTGAGATTTATTTTTTTTCGTTTTCTCTTCATATTTTTTGTGTGACGCGAAATCACTCCCATGTCTCAAAGGCCGGGAAAGACAACATTTCATCTCCCAACTTACAAGGCATAGTGGGTTTCATTTTACTGCAGCGTTTTTTGCAGAATGGTATTACCAATATTAGATCTTAGTAACTGTTTTTTTTTCTATACAGATAACATTATTAATACAAATGACATTTGTGTCCAGTCCTAAAACAACTATCGCTTCGGAACAACGTAGAGAGAAATCGTACACACACTCATACACACACATCAAATATACCATGTTTTAGAAGGTGAGCATTGCATGGTCACGCCTAACCCTCGCCCCGCCGCACCTCCTAACCCGCAGTGGGTCCCATGACAGGCCTTTTCCATCGCCCGCCTCGCCAAGGGGGAAAGTGAAAAGGCGGAAGCTGTTTAGTCATGAGGAAGGAGGCGTCATGCTAGCTGTGCATGAGAGCAGGCAGAGGAAGGAAGTCCTTATGTGCTGGAGCTCATGAATGCTTTGTTTACCGATATGCAATGAGTGCGAGGTTCAAGTATGAATATGCGAGGCTTACTTCGGCATTGATGGACAGATAAAGATACAGAAAAGTGTGTGTTGATAACCTCTTTTCCTCTACTTTGGGTATAACATATCTTGACAGATTAAGAATACTTGATATGTTACAAGAAAAGATCGACACTTTTTTATGATACAGTATCCATCACCGTGGTTACATATATATTTTTGTTTTCTGAAGAGTGCTTAATGTTTTTAACCTTTGTAATCAATTTAACCTTCACTTTGACGTAGATAGATAGGTTGCAGTGTCTTGTTTTTTTACACAGACACTTTTTTCCAAACGTTTTTTTATTTTGTTTGCTTGATAAACAAAAAATAGATCTCTCCAGCAAAGAAACAGAGTTTGTTGAGTCCCCTCGGAAGGTCGTTAGGTGATCGACGCCCCTCAGGCCAGGAGGTTGCGACGGAGAGAAGAGACTGGCGCCTTTTGGGCCGTGTGAACACCTGCTGCTTCGGGATTTCGAGTCGATTGGCCGTGTGATCTCTCTCGGCTCGCGGGCGGCGATGGAAGCGCCGGCGCGGAAGATTGGTTCGCTCTTATTGTTTGTAAAGCTGTAAATTGAACCGGTGTGTGTATATGCTTTTTTTTTTGCATATGCGCACGCGGTTGTGCAAACACGTACGCACGCACACGCACTAACACGTACACGCACACTTTCAGTAACAAAAGAACATATTTATGCAAAGTCGCACATGAAATATAAATTCAGAAAAATCGGCATATATATATATATATATATCCCAACATATATTCACATATATACACACGCACGTGTACATAGACGCACATATGCGTGCATACATATTTGCGTATTTATGGAATACCCGCTGAGGATATCGGTATCCAATAGTATTTGATCACAGTAGATTAATCACAATTAGTAAGCAGAGATAATTTACAACATCATTCTCAGAGATAAGAACAGATAAGAAATCACTCCAAGTACGAGATCTTAAGGAGTGAGTAATGATTGGTAAGATAAAGATCCGTATAATTTGTATTTTGCAAGTGGGCTGGCGGAGGGCAGGGTGCGCTCGCTTGAGTTCTCTCTTAGAATTTGCTTGCGAGTGATTGCGAATGCGAGTGCGAATGCGAGTGCGAGTGCGAGTGCGAATGAGAATGATAATGAGAATGATAATGAGAGTGTGAGTGTGATTATGAGTTATTGTGAGTGTGAGTGAGTGCGAGTGCGAGTGCGAGTGTGAATGTGAATGTGAATGAGAATGAGAATGAGAATGAGAATGTGAGTGTGAATGTGAGTGTAAGCGTAAGTGTAAGTGTAAGTGTTAAGTGTCTAAGAGAGAGAGAGAAAGGGAAAGAGAAAGAGAGAGAGAGAGAAAGAGAAAGAGAAAGAGAAAGAGAAAGAGAAAGAGAAAGAGAGAGAGAGACAGCGAGACCGAGAGAAAGAGAGAGAGAGAGAGAGAAACCTCGTCTCCTCAACCGGCTGCTCTTGGCCCTGTCACCTTCGCCCCTGCGACCCAAGGTAACCGGCGATGCAGTCAGTATTCATGGTGCCGGAAACGAACAACAGTTAACAAGGTCATGCGAGGTAGCAAAGGAGGTGGGGGGGGGGGGGGGGAGGTCATTAGTGACGGTGATTAGAAGGTGATTAGAGATTGGTAAAGGGTGGAGGTATTTTTCGTTCCCCGCGAAGGTTGTATTTAGCCTGTGCGTGATTGCTTCCGGTGAGGCAAGCAGAGGGTTTAAAGGGTTTTTGTTCTACGTGTTTTAGGTAACGCAAACGTATCGAAGTTGAAACTCCTCCCTCTCCCTCTCCCTCTCCCTCTCCCTCTCCCTCTCCCTCTCCCTCTCCCTCTCCTTGGATCCTATCCCTCTCCCTCTCCTTGGATCCTATCCCTCTCCCTCTCTCTGGACCCTACCCCTCTCCCTCTCCCTCTCCCTCTCCCTGTCTTTACTCTCTCTCCCATCCACTCTCGTCGTTCTTTTTGTTTCTTCCCATGGCCCTCCCCCACCCCATATCCCTTTCCCTCCCTCTCCCTTTCCCTTCCCTTCCCTTCCCTTCCCTTCCCTTCCCTTTCTACCTTTCCCTCCTCCTTTCTCTTTCCCTCCCCCTTTCCCCTTTCCCCTTTTCCCTTTCCCCTTTCCCCCTCTCCCCCTCTCCCCTTTTCCCTTTCCCCCTCTCCCCCTCTCCTCCTCTCCTCCTCTCTACTTTTCCCTTTCCCTGTCTTTCGCCTTACTCAAGCTCTGTCACTTCCACTCACACTCGCAAAACACGCACGCATTCACTCCCTCTCTTACACTCACACACGCTCGCATGCAGCCGCCACACGTGCTGCGAGTCACACGTGCTGGAGCCACCTGGTGTGTGTTGATTGGACGCGTCAAGAGAGCATTTTGGGTTATCCAGCCCGCATGTAATCCCCCCCCCCCCCCAACCCCACCCCGCTCCCCTCCCCCTCCCCTCCCCCACTCTTTCCTATATAGCATGTCCTAATTTTACTACCCTATTTTGGGTAATACATAATGTCCTTGAATACCACTTATGGTAATGCCCGTCGCTCGTTTAGCTAAAGCAAAGGACGGTATTCGTGTCAGGTGATAAAAGTCTCTCTCGAACGACCTTTTCGGAGCCTTCTCTTTTTTTTTCTCTCTCTCATTTAACCTGTATCTCGGTCTGCTGGGTGACTCTGGCCGGGCTCTGGCTCCCACTTTCACCGGCTACCGTTGGTGACGATCCCAAATTGGGGACCACTTGCCACTTTTACTTTCTTTGTGGCAGATTTTTTTTTTTTTTTATTTCTTTTTTTTTTTTTTTTTTTTTTTTTTTTTTTTTTTTTTTTTTTTTTAATCTTTTCGATTGGGTTTTGTGTTCGAAGAAATGTGAGGGAAGACTGGGATTAAATTGTTTGTGTATGTGACCTGATGATACACTGCTTGCTAATGTGTTGATAAACTGATGGATAATGTGTGTAATTGCGTGTGTGTGTTTGTTTGTTTTGGGAATGTTTGCTTTGATGTTGTGCCTGGATGGTGTTTGTCTTAAAACGTCAATACGCATATAGTATGAGTGTGAGTGTGAGTCTGGTAATCCACGCATATAGGCCTACAATCCATCAAAATCACCCACGTTCGCAAATACCTCTACACATCTCGCTTCTGAGCAGCCGCTTCCATCCCGCATTTTACGACACACTCTTTCCGAAGTTCAACGGACGCGGTGGCTGACGTGATCGGTTGTCTGTGGCGTTTCGCTGGTCAATTATTTACGGTGGATATTGATCTCGGTTGGTGAGAAGATCATGCTGGTTGTGAGAGGACGGGGAGGGGGGAGGCGGGAGGGGAGGGGGGGTAGGAGGGGAAGGGGATAGGAAGGGGGTAGGAGGGTAGGGGAATGTGGAGGGATGGGAGAGAGGGAGCTAGAAGGGGGAGGGGAGGGGAATGTGGAGGGATGGGCGGGGGGGAGGGGTAGGAGGGAGGGGGAAGGATGGATAAATGGGAGGGAAGTACGGAGAGAGATAGGAAGGAAGAAGAAGAGGAGCGGATGGTAGGGAGTAGGGTGAGAGAAGGGAGGGAGAGAAGAAGGCGTAGGGGAAAGGAGGGGGATTGGCTATCACCCCCCCCCCCCTCCATGTATAAAATCCTCATTAAGTTTCAGAAATGTCAATGTATTATGAAACTCTCTAAGGTAGGGAGCACTCTTTGCTGAGTCATTGTATATTGATTATTTTTTTATTGTTATATGATAAGTATCGATTCTAAGATTATTATTTTGTAAGCGTCAGATAAAGTGAATGATAGTAAATTAGGGTTGAAAGTCAATATCTAATTTTAGAATATAATCGGAAGATACAAAAACGATGATTATTGATATGCACCGTTGATTTTTTTAATGGAAATTAGAAGACATTAAAAATTATATGGTACGAGGTGATATTTACTATTTTATTTACTGTACGTTGTAAAAAAAAAAGAAAAAAAGGCAGTAAATGTGATCAAATCTCGACCTTAATTTCAGCATATTGTGTACCCCATATATTTACGCATTACTCACATACAACGAGGGGGAGGGGGGTTGGCAGAGAAATATAATAAATCAATAAATTAAATATGGTTGTGTCAAGAAGAGAACCATTAATAGTCCGCACACAGTACAGTACCTCGAATGTCGATGCCATGAATAGGCTCGTTTTGGTCACCATGGCAACCACATAAACAGTACACAGAAGGGCAACATCGCAGCTCCACGCACCGATGCGAGGCGTAATGACTGTCGGACAGATATTTATGGTGTCTGTAGTACGCGCTCGGATGCCGCTGGACGCGCCGTGACGCAAAGGCGGGAGAATTTGAACGGGTCGTTTCGGGAAGGGCGTTAATTTTTTTCGAAAATGATGTCGAAATGAATTTTTATTTATTTATATGTATTCAGATTATTTCAAATTTGTCTCTGTAGCTATCTGTTTGTCTATATGTCTATGAATGTATGTATTTATCTATCTGTCTACCTCACTATCTATCTGTCTGTCTATCTATCTATCTATCTATATACATATGTATACATATATATACTAATCTGTCTACATAACTTTTTATATGTTTATCTATCTATCTATCTATCTATCTATCTATCTATATATATATATATATATATATATATATATATATATATATATATATCTTTCTATCTATCTACATACTGAGAGAAAGGTTTATTCATATTACGTCGATATATATAATATTTATTTAATAGTATACATTTTACTCCTACATTTTTTACTATTTTCGATGTTTGTTTAGCCAATAGCAATCGCACAAAAGTCCCATAGATTACGCGGAAAGTTGATGAAGCGCCGCCCCTGTGTTGAAGTCACGTTGAGGCGCCAGAACTCCATTCAACGAGGGCCGGGAGAATACCGCTTCCTCTTCCGCTCTCTTTCTCTTCTCCTCTTCCCCCTTTTCTCCTTATTCCATGCTTCCTTTCCCT
>BOPN01000776.1:60000-62500 GCA_017312705.2 Penaeus japonicus
CCGCCGCCGCCGCCGCCGCCGCCGTCGTCTTGACAGCGCATGCGCACACGGACGCCCGGGGAACGACATATGGGCGACGGGCGCAAAGCAAGTCTTGGGCGGCCGGCGATCCGGAATATCTCGGCCTCTGTCCGATTTTCACTCGACCGCTGTGTGTGTGTTTGCGCCCGTCGTTTTGGCTGTTTGCTCAAGTTAATCGATGTTTTTTTTATTGTTTATTGAGTTGTGATGAGGGTATGGATAGTATAAATGGTAATGATTGTAATGGTGATTGATATTAATAGTAATAGTTATGGTTGCTTTGATAATGGTAATAGTAACATTGATAGATATTGATAGTTCATCATCATCAACATCATTGATATTGTTATTGATGTTATTATTATTGATGTTTCGAAGTAATTTTTCTTTATAATGTAGCAGAAAAACCTTCAAAGTAATGCAAAAGATTGCATATAATCAAATTTTAAGCAACACGATATTGCAAATCGTTAGTTGCTATCCATCTGATTCTCGTTCGGAACTCCCCCATAAATATAAACGAAAGTAGAAAGATACAGTTTTACGAAAAAAATTACGCTCACGGTTGCACTCTTTCTTTCTTTAAATTAACTTAAAATGAACTTTTAGAGAAAGGAAGACCATTGGAAACAGGTTATCTTAAAGGGGTGTGTGAGGCAACGTCGACAGCGCGTTATTTGCAGCTGACCTATATCGTAAAAGTCGCATGTATGTACACAAATGACCTTTTTTTATATATATGCCGTCACATTTCAAGCGTTTCAGATTGCGTCCGTTGCGAAACTCATGAAGTCAATGAGTCACAGGTATATTTACGAAAGGGAGAACGAAAGAGGAATGTTTGTTTGGGAGTGTCGACTTTGAAGACAGACTTACAAAGGAAATGAGTTGACGAGGCAAATGTAGAGAAGATATGCATGAATACGGAAGTAACGTGATGAGATAACGTTTATAGCATGTACTATCATCTCAAATAGGTTCAAGACCGAAATGCTAATTGGCTAATTGGTGTTTACATCTTGAATTTTAGAATTATTTAGAATTACGTAAGCCAGCAACAGTCTAACCATACTACAAGCACGCACGTACTCACGCGCGCACCCCCCCCCCCCCCCTCCACACAAACACACACAAACACGTGTATCTCCCACATGTATCTCACACGCGCATCACACACGTGTATCACACACGTGTATCACACACGTGTATATACTAAACATATAACCTTCAAAAAGCAATTAGCAACACGCACCCCCTCCCCCCCCCTCCCCCTCCAAGGAATTCCCCGCCCCTTTCCCCTCGTGTTCTTACCTCGTCGTCTTGAAGTCATGTCTCAGAAGATGTTTTGCTTCTGTGCCTCTTTTTATTTTTTATTTTTTTTTGCTTCTCGTTTTTTTTCTTTATATAACGACTTGTTACAGGGAAGCGCGTTCTACTTCCCATGGATGAGGCAAGTGCGCTGAACGCTCGCTCGCTCGCTGTTGGATGGCGATGGACAGGTTGGTGTGGGAACTGGATGAGACGCCTTGCGATTTCACGTGAGGGGAGAGGGATGGGGGTGGGGGTGGGGTAGGGGGTGAGGGTGGGGGTGGGGTAGGGGGTAGGGTAGGGGGTGAGGGTGAGGGAGAGGGTAGGGGTGAGGATAAGGATGAGGATAAGGGTGAGGGTGAGGGAGAGAACATTGATTTTTCTAAAATATATTTATATACTGTATATATGGGTTTATATGTATATATATACACACACACACACACACACACACACACACACACATATATATATATATATATATATGTATACATATGTATGTATATGTATGTATTCATATATATACATGTATTTGTATATGTGTGCATTATTTTGTGCGTATGTATATTTATGTGTAAATATGCGTGTCTATATGTGTGTATTTACTTTTATGTATATATATGTATTCGTCTAAATGGATATATATGAATCCCATATGCAGATATCTATTTACACATAAATGTATGAATAATATTTAGATATAGAGGCATATATAAGTATAGTATATTGACGTACATATATATTTATTCATAGTAACCAAACAAAGGGGCACCCAATAAAAAATAAAAGACACCCGTGCACAACCGGTAGCGTACGTCATTATCACAGGAATTATAATGATAACATGAATCTATAGAATGATAATGGCATGAAAAAAAAACACGAGTCACAAGTGATTATTCTGGTGGACTGGATAACGTGATTAACTTGGTTGGTTGGCTAGTGGAGCGAGGAGTCCTGCCACGTGACGGAGGCGCCTGGGGGGAGGGGGTGGGGGGCGCAGGCGGGCCAGGCACGGGGTAGTTGGGTGGGTGGTTAGGCGTGGCGAAGGGGAGGGGGGATTGGGGATGGGGATGGGAGGAGGGGGAAGGGGAGGGAAAGAGGGATAGGGGGAGGGAGAGGAATAGGGGAAGGGAGAGTAAGAGGGGGGTGGGGAAAGAGAGGAAGAAGG
>BOPN01000776.1:67500-70000 GCA_017312705.2 Penaeus japonicus
CCTCTTTTCCTCACTCCTCCTCTTCACTCCTCCCTCTCTGTCATTCTCCTTTACCCTTTTTTTCTCCCCCCCCCCCCCCGAGGTAGAGGCGCAGGAGGCATGTCGGGGTGGGGTGGGTGGGGGGGCGTACGAGGAGGTCGTCCTTGGCCCGCTGTCCCAGAAGGAGGTGACCTGGAAGTCGTAATGAGCTCAGGTGGTCGATCCGAAACGCCCTCGTGACTCGGGTGCCTTCGTGGAGGGCGTGTGGGGTGGGAGTGTGGAATGGGTGTGGGTGGTTGGGTGTGGTGGGGGAGGGGGAAGGTCACGCGGTGGGCGGGGTTCGTGGGAAAGAAGGGCACTAAAGCTTGTTGAAGTCGTGATGTGTGTATGCGCGTGTGTGTGTGATCTTTCGAGTGGGCGGGTGGCATTAGGAGGGGGGGTGAGGAAGGGCGTGGGCGGTGCCGGAAACGAGGTGTTAGGACCTTAGGAAACGAGAAGAAAAAACTACACACGAGAATGAAAACCAGGACGCGTTTTCGTAAATGCCGAAAAGCAGAGGATAGGAGTGTGTCCAAGGGAATTCCTTCGGTGACGCGCGCACCTGTTCTTCTCGTAATGGCAGCTGGGGAATTTGTTAATAATGCGAAGAAAGAATGGGAGCGGCATTTTTCGTGTTATTAGGATACAAAAAAACTCAAAAAGAGTTTTAAAAAATGTATATACAATATGATGAAATTGCGTCTCTCAGGCACGTATATCCAACGTGAATAACATACGTGAATATCTTTATAAATGTATATCTTCTCGAGGCTCTTTAGAGGAGATGAAAAGGATGATTAAATCGTAAAAAAAAAAATCGCGACTATGAGAATGAGATCCAGTAACCCCCTTGACACATCTCGCTAACAATGAGATGAAAAGAAAGAGAGAATGTGTGTGCTCGAAGGACACGTTGAGTCACGGTAGTTCTCGCATTCGACGAGACAATAGGCGGCGTGACTTCACTTTGGCGGGAAATGCGTGACGTTATTAATGATGTCAGGTTGCGGGTAAGTGGCGGCGAGTTACGCTTTTCTGCACGTGCGACGCCAGTGCTCTTTAGGTGGGTGGGTGGTGTGGGGGGGGGGAGCGTGATGGAAGCTCACCTGAACGGAGGTCAGCTGATGGAGCTTACCAGAAGAAGGGTCACCTAATGGAGGGTCACTTGTAGGAGGGTCACCTGATATAAGCTCACGTGAAGGAGGGTCACCTGATAGAAGCTCACCTGAAGGAAGGTTGCCTGATAAAAGCTCACCTGAAGAAAAGTCACCTAATAGAAACTCACCTGAAGGGGGGTTAACTGATAGAAGCTCACCTGAAGGAGGGTCACCTGATAGATTATGTCCTTGTGGATGCCAAGGGGCCTCATATCCCGACGGCAGCACATTTGTTTTGCGTCGTAAATGTAACGTACGAATGCGTAGCCTCTATATTTTTGTCGTCGTAATCACGGTCTGGCAGCTGTGACGAATGGCGGGTTTGTGTACTGTTTTTGTGGACTGTTTTTTGTTTTTTTTCTTATGTTATTCTATTGTTTGTGCTCTTTCCTTGACATTCTAGTACTTTCAAGATATTGGTTTATGGTGTCCAGACATTTCCTTCGGCGTTGCTGGACGTGTTTGTTCACAAAAAAAAAAAAAAAAAAACTTAATTTGGTAAATAATCGTTGTTACGAAATTGATGTGGTTTGAGGAACTGTGTTACGCAAAAGTGAGCGTGAGGATAATTTTGTTTATATGTATGTACGTATATGCGTAGATTTTATGTATTATCTTTCTGTCGGACGGTCTCTCTCTCTCTCTCTCTCTCTCTCTCTCTCTCTCTCTCTCTCTCTCTCTCTCTCTCTCTCTCTCTCTCTCTCTCTCTCTCTCTCTCTCTCAGGCGCATCGAAGCCTTGGTCCTCGTAGCTCTCGCGGCCTTGAGGAGGAGGTCCCATGAATGAGGAGGAGGTCCCATGAGTGAGGAGGAGGTCCCATGAGTGGCTGTGACTCGAAGATGACTGCCCTCCGCGATGACAAAGAAGAAGTATCGCCATTGATCCGGCTGCTTTGTCCGGCGTTACGCGGGGATTCTAGGAACCTCAATCGATCTCACTTCAGGAATGCTGAGAGCCTGCCTTGCCCGCCTTGCCTGCCCGCCTCCCTGCCTGCCTCCCTGCCTGCCTGCCCCGGGGCGTAATTGCAGGGGTTTCGACGAGGGAAGGGGAGGGGGGGTACGATTTGGGCGTAGGAGGTGGGGACGATATGTTTTTTTGGGGGGTCGGGGTGGCGTGGGTGTGGGGGTGGGTGTGGGGGTGGGGATGGGGTTGGGGTTGGGGATGCGGATGGGGTTGTCTGCAGGGGGTCGTCGGAATTCGAGGTATGGTTGACCATACTTAGGCGAATTAAAAGAAAAAATATATATAAATAAAAATAGATTTTCTATATCTATTATCTTCTACTTCGCTGTCGCTGTTATGGGAGGTATTACAATGACTATGGCG
>BOPN01000776.1:77500-80000 GCA_017312705.2 Penaeus japonicus
CTGGCAGCTGTGACGAATGGCGGGTTTGTGGACTGTTTTTATTTTTTGTTTTTTCTTATGTTATTCTATTGTCTGTGCTCTTTCCTTGACATTCTAGTACTTTCAAGATATTGGTTTATGGCGTTGCTAGACGTGTTTGTTCACAAAAAAAAAAAAAAAAAAAAAAAAAAACTAATTTTGTAAATAATTGTTGATGTGGTTTGAGGAACTGTGTTACGCAAAAGTGAGCGTGAGGATAATTTTGTTTATATGTATGTACGTATATGCGTAGATTTTATGTATTATCTTTCTGTCGGACGGTCTCTCTCTCTCTCTCTCTCTCTCTCTCTCTCTCTCTCTCTCTCTCTCTCTCTCTCTCTCTCTCTCTCTCTCTCTCTCTCTCTCTCTCTCTCTCCTCCCTCCCTCCCTCCCTCACTCCCTTCCTCATTCCCTCCCTCACTCCCTCCCTCTCCCTCCCTCCCCTCCTTCCTCCCTCTCCCTCCCTCCCCCCCTCTCTCTCTCTCTCAGGCGCATCGAAGCATTGGTCCTCGTCGCTCTCGCGGCCTTGAGGAGGAGGTCCCATGAGTGAGGAGGAGGTCCCATGAGTGGCTGTGACTCGAAGATGACTGCCCTCCGCGATGACAAAGAAGAAGTATCGCCATTGATCCGGCTGCTTTGTCCGGCGTTACGCGGGGATTCTAGGAACCTTAATCGATCTCACTTCAGGAATGTCGAGAGCCCTTCCTTGCCCGCCTGCCTGCCCGCCTCCCTGCCTGCCTGCCTGCCTGCCTGCCTGCCTGCCTGCCTGCCTGCCTGCCCCGGGGCGTAATTGCAGGGGTTTCGACGAGGGAAGGGGAGGGGGGAGGGGTACGATTTGGGCGTAGGAGGTGGGGACGATATGTTTTTTTGGGGGGTCGGGGTGGCGTGGGTGTGGGGATGGGGATGGGGATGGGGATGGGGTTGGGGTTGGGGTTGGGGTTGGTGTTGTCTGCAGGGGGGTCGTCGGAATTCGAGGGATGGTGACCGTACTTGGGCTATTTAAAAATTAAATAAATGAATAAATAAAGTAAATACAAAATAAGGATAAAAAAATAGATTGTCTATATATATTATCTTCTACTTCGCTGCCAATGGAGGTATTACAATGACAATGGCGATGATGATAATGATAATAATAATAATGATGATAATGATACTATTATTATTATTACTACTACTACTACTACTACTACTACTACTACAACTACTATTTCTATTACTACTTCGATTACTAGTAAAGCTAATAATAATAAGGATAATCATAAAAACAACAAGATCAATAGCAACGACAGTGAAAACGATGATAATAGTTAATAATCATCCTGATTTATAACAATGGAAGGATGTGAGGCATCCCCCGGGAACGGAAAAGAATGAGCGAGAGTTCCGCAGGCGTACCTCGGCGTCCCGACCGGATGTGGGCGAGCGTAAGTCCCCTTCTTAAGGACTCGGATGACGTCATCTTATTCTCGAGAACGCTCTGCAGGTATTGAGTCACCGATGACGACGACGACTCGCCGGTGGTGCAGAAGAAGGGCGTCTCGCTAGATGCCCTGCATAAGTGCCATGAAATTGCATCCGGGGAGGGAGGCCGTAGGATAGATGATCCTGCCACCGTGCGAAATCGGGTACGGTATGCATATTTATTGGGTCCTGATTGTTTTGGAATCGTTTTATAAAGTTCAAAGTCTGTCAGTTCTTATTGATCGCAATAAACTTTATAAGCTTGAGGAATGTTTTGACACGCATCTGAATTATTTACGATAATGGCTGACATGCTTTGTAGAAAAGTACACGAGGTGGATGCCTGGACGGGGTTATAGGAGGTATCCCCCCCCCCCCACACGCACACAGACACACACACAGACACACACACACACACACACACACATGCGCAAAGACTCGCCCCCACGCACAAAGAGAAACGGGGGAAATCCTCCTTCGTGTTCGTGTTCGTGTAAACTGAACTATTGACAAGGTCTGTCTGTTATCGTTACGTTTCCTTTTCCTCTGAAAGTTTCTTGATTTGGCCCGAATCGAATCGGGTTAACTCTCACTTCAACAGCTGTGGCTAAATCTAACGAGGAAGGATTTTAGTCGCAGATGGTGTCATGCAGCCATTTCGTTCTTCCATGTTGGTTTCGATTAATTATATGTAAAATTATATGTAAAAGTATATGTAATTATATAAAATTATATGTAAAATTATATGTAGAATTACATGTAAAAGATAATTTTTTTTATGATTTATGTTTATCTTTTTTTGTCGAAAGATAAAAATAAACTTGGTGGGAATTATACTTGAGGGTAAATTATATGGAAGGCAGAGGCCTTATTACATAACCATCCACGTAATTATAACCTGAACAATTAGCTCTCCGCACACCAACATGACCGCATAAACACGCACCTCATAGCGGCGAGTACGCGAGCAAGGTCAATGCCATGCGGTGCGAGATTCACCCTAGAAAACGTGTTACGA
>BOPN01000776.1:82500-97500 GCA_017312705.2 Penaeus japonicus
GTGACTGGCTCT
This sequence comes from Penaeus japonicus, assembly GCA_017312705.2. Classification (NCBI taxonomy): domain Eukaryota; kingdom Metazoa; phylum Arthropoda; class Malacostraca; order Decapoda; family Penaeidae; genus Penaeus; species Penaeus japonicus. Next base: position 82,513 of record BOPN01000776.1, read on the forward strand.
TCTGCAGAATCTATAGTCGATTCAGAGTTTCGTGATATACTGTTTTGTAGAATATGAGACCTCCTTTTTGTGCGCGATCAGACCGTGAAGTTGTAGTCTCTTAAGTGATATACAACCACCCCATTTTCTCCTCCATTGTCGTGTTTTTTTTAAATATTTTCTTTTTAAACTTATCTAGTATTTTTTGTGTGTTTTAGAGCAGTAATTCGTATGATGATATACCTCTCATTTTCTCTCGGATTGTTTTATTTCATTGTTTTCCTCTTCTTTATTCTCGCATTTTGATTTACTCTTGATTATTCCATTCTCATTTTTTCATATTTTGTATATTCTAAAAAAAATAATAATGTTTCCTCTTCCCCAGAACGCCGTCACTCACAACTCCCCGACTTCGAAGTCCAAGGTGACGCTGCAGTGGGAACCTCCGTCTGACTTCGAGGGCGACGTCGTCTTTACGTAAGGATTCTATTTTTTTTTTTGGAGGGGGGGTAGGGGTGAGGAGGGGGGTGGAGGGGTTCTCGGACTTCTAAGTGTCATGAGGGTTTCTTGAGATCATGTGGATGAGGAAGATTTAGGGTCGAGTCACGTCTTGGTGTGAATGTTAGTCGGGTTGTGGTGGAGACTGTGGAATCAGTCGGCATAAACGAGAATTAATAATCCCCGAAAGTAATACAATGGATGTTACGATATTACAACATCAGAGTTCCTGCGATTCTGATGAAGATGTACAATAATATCAAAACGCCAGTTACTTGGCTGTTATTATGGAATTATTCATTATCATTCACACCTTCTCTACTTGTGTCACTATAAACTTCATTTGTTCTTGAGCATCTTAATAGTAAGGATTTTTTTATGGAAAGTCCGCGAGCAGTTTGGTCTCTTAAAATTTCCTGAGGATACGCTAGCTGAAGTATATTTATGCTCAGGTCATGTTTTATGTTATGTATATCTAGTATTATGACCCGTCTATTCATATTACTTATACCTACGAGTTCCAGGTTTGGCAGGGTGTTATTTAGAATAAGGTATTTCAGAGTCCACATTGAACAGAATTCTCGTTTCCATAGTGAGCCATAAACCGCCGTCAGAGTTTAGAAAGCAAAACAAATTTCGGTATTATTGACCGCGCGTTCGTCCGTCTCTTTTGGTAGAAAGCTTGTACATTCCCCTGACGTGCTATGCGTACGATGTGTATTCGTGGGAGACTTTGTTGTTGTTGAAGCTGAATTATTTATTTACTCTTGACAAAAATTTGCGTTTGGGGAGTTGAGTTCTACACCAGAATGAGATATAAAGTGTTGGTATGGCGACTGGCTTTGTTTATAGTATTCAAAAGATCGGGTATTTTAAAATATTTACCCATGTCGTATGTAGTTAAATATTGCTGCACTCCTTTTAGTTCTGCATATGCAAACATTGACGATGTCCATGGAGGGTTGCGTCACACGTGTTTGACGTCATCATCTATTGTTCAGCAGTATGTGCTTAGTCCTTTCATTATACTTTCAATGTGTGGCCTTTTCATAACACTTCCACGCCCGTATGTAGGAACTAGGGCGCCCATGCGGCACCACAGCCGTGATCTCGGCGCAGCGAGAGGCGAACGCCGGAGCGAGAGAGAAGGGCGGCGAACACGCGTGTCTCGAGAAGGCGAGAGCGGGCACGCACCGGGTCCCTCGCCCCGTCCCCATCCCCGTCCCGACCCCGCCGCGCCCGCCGAAAGTGAAAGTGACTGTTCCCTGTTCCTCCTTCTACTCCCCTTTTTTTCTTCTATGCTTCCGCCTCTTGTTTTTCCTCTCTTTCCTCTCGTTTACTTCCTCCTCTGTCTCCTCCCATTCTTTTTTCTTCCTTCTACTCTTCTTCCTCTTCCTCTTCAACCTGCTCTTCATCCTCTTGCAACTTCTGCAGCCTCCTCGTTTTCCTCATTTTCCAAGTCTTCCTCTTCGTCTCCTCTTCCTCCGTCCCCTTCTTTCTCTCCCAATTGTTTCCTCCTCGCCCTTCCTTGTCTCCCTGTCCCTCCTCTTCTGCTTGATCTCCCTTCTCCTCTTTCTCAGCCCCTTTTCGTTGACTTTCACCCTTCCCTTAGTCGCCAGGTCATCTGCTAGTGTCCTTCTTTTTCTTCTTATCCTCCTTCACCTCCGCTTCGTCGTCCTTCTCCTCTTCTTCCTCCTCTTCCTCTCCCTCCTCTTTCTCTCCCTCCTCCTCCTCCACCTCCTCTTCCTCTTCCTCTTCCACCTCCTCTTCCTCCTCCACCTCTTCTCCCACCTCCTCATTTGCCAAACTCCACACACGACGGCAGTTCGATCTAGAAAAAACAAAACATGATACCGGAATTATATAAACTAATCTGCATTTTTCATATGACTTCTACATCTTCAAGATTACTCTGGCGCGCACCTTGATCTCTTAGCGGCCAAGATTGCATTTAAATAACTGGGTCGACCTGTAACTTGCAAGCGTCCAAGTAATGTAGGTCGGAAGTGGAGAAATAATGAGTTAATAATATGTATTGCAGTGTTTGTATGATCATGCGCATGCGAGATGTGCCTTTTTTTGTGGGGGGTTTTATCTTCTCCTGTCTTCGTGGTTAGATTAATTAAAAGGGATGTATGTTTTAAAATGTTTGGCTTTGTGTGTGTTTGCGTATTTGCAAATTATTGTTGATGTAACTTACAAATTCCAACATATTTTCTTTCTTTATTTATTTTGTTTTTTTTGTATTTCGAATTTTTCCGTTAGTCTCTAGTCGAATGAATCGGCGCGGAGGATTTTCTAAAAGTTTACCGCCGCCTTTCTTGTTATTTTCTCTGTTATTATTATTTTCTCTGGACGTGAGCGGGCGGGAGAGAAACACGCGCGTGAAATTTAGGTGATGCTCAATATACTTCCTTCACTGGCTCGAGACAAGAAGACCTGTAGCATCTCACACGGTCATGCCTGACCTACATGACAACTGAAAAGAGTAAAAATATTGGTTATAAAATTTATTTAAAAAAAAGAAGAGGAAAGGCCTTAATAACTAACTGTTGATATGATTTATTTTTTTTGGCGGGTGAATTCTCAAAGATAAATGGTTTCTCATTTATTGAAGTGAATCGAAGTAAAAGTCCCAATGGAATTATCACAAAAATGAGTAACTTTCTACCTCGGGAATATGACAGAAGTATTTGAACATCATTGCAGCCGGGCTTGCATGAAGGCAGGCAGGCAGACAGGCAGGTAGACAGATGGGCAAGCAGAGAGACAGCCAAGTAAGCAAAGTAAAAAATATTATGATGCTGTTGTTGGACTAATCTCTTTCAAAAAGAGGACGCACGAATTGGAGGAGGAGGAGAGTGAGGAAGAGAGAAGGGAGGAGGATGAGAGGGAGGAGAAGAAGAAGAGGGAAAGGGAGGAGGAAAGGGAAAGAGAAAAGGAAGAGAGAGAAAGGAAAAGAAGAGGGAAAGGGAGGAGGAAAGGGAAGAGAAGAAGGAAGTGTATAGGGAGGTGTAAAAGGAAGAATAAAAGGAGGAAGATGAAGAGGAGGAGAAAACAATAACAAAAAAACCGTAATCATTGTGGTCTCCCTAGTAGTGCCATGTGTAAAGTTGGTTCTATTCAGAATTTTGCTCAAGAGATTTGCATATACCCTATTGAGGGTATTGGGTACAGGACCAGTGGGGGTATGTAGGCTAGTTGTTGAGTTGAGGCAAGAAAGGAGATTCGGCGAGTGAATGGAAGAGATTCGAATGGGGTAAGGTGGGGAGGGTGTAGAGGGGGGGGGGGGTACCTGCCAATACACATTGGAAGTTTTTCGTGATGTCATGCTCCATATTCTCTCCCTTTCTCTCTTATGGTTTCTTATGGATAGGGATGTGAATGTGGATTTATTTCTTCTGTTTGTTTGTCAGTATGTGAGTCTTTGGATTCATTTCTTCTGACGTAGGTCGTCTGATGACAAAGGTCGTTTGTATTTGTGGTATTTCATATTCTTTCTTCAGTCGTTTAGTTTGGCAGGACCATGCTTGAAGATTTCGTCGAAAAATCGGTCGCATTATCCTGCATTTTGTGAAAAGCGACATTAGGGAAACAATCCATCGAGGTTTCACCCTTAGGAAAAAAAAAAAAAAAAAAAAGAAAAAAAAAACAAAGTATATATATATATTTTTGGTCCGTATCTTCTCACGTGTCCAAGTGGTTTCACCCGTAGGGAAAAAAAAATAATAAATAAAACAAGAAAAAACAAAGTATATATATATATATTTTTTTTTTCGTCCGTATCTTCTCACATGTCCAAGATGGCTGACCCTCGAGACATCTTACCCGGGAACGGTGGTCAACCGCCGGTGGAAAAGTCAAGGATTTTTATAAAAAATAAAGATACACCCCCCCCCCCCGGTGTGAGTTACGCCGCGGATCAGCATTTCCTCTTTCGTGTTCGTTAGTTTTTTTTATTTTTTTTTTATTGGGAGGGTCGTTCGGGTTAGAGGAAGGGTGAGGGGTGGAGTTGTGTGGTATTTAACATGTTGTTTTATTCTCGAAGGAAGGGACTGTGAGTGTGAGTGTAAGTGTGAGATTATGAGGTTGTGAGAGTGAGAGTGAGATTGTGAATGAGTGTGAGATTGTGAGAGTGAGATTGTGAATGTGAATGATGGATAAATTGATGAATGTGTGTGAATCTATGTATGTGCTTTAATGTGTGTGAATACTTTCTTAAATACTACACTAATTAAGGTATTTCATAAGACTCACCCTAAATTAACACCTTATATATCGGCAAGCAAGTCTGATCTCGTAAGGTTAACTGATCTAACCTTACTCGACATTTCCAGACGATGAAGTAAATTATTTCAACCATTATTATACGTAAGATATTCACTCGACTTATGTTGGCAATAAGTAATATAAATCACATGGAAAAAAACTCGTTCTCTGGGTTTAAATATAGACTCAAGAGAACAGATGTGTCCTTAAGAGAGGGTCAACTCGGGTTCGGATCACCTTGGCAGGAGGTCGAAGCGTGAGTCGAAGCTGTTCCTTCCGCTTTCCGTTCCGCATTGATGAGACTGAGGCTAAGGAATTGTGTATTTATTATTTGGTTGCTTTTATTGTTGTTGTTGTTATTGTTGTTTCTGTTATTATTTTGGTGATATCATCATCATCGGCATCGTCATCTTCATCTTCATCTTCATCTTCATCTTCATCTTCATCTTCATCATCTTCATCTTCATCTTCATCATCATCATCATCATCATCATCATCATCATCATCATCATCATCATCATCATCATCATCATCATCATCATCATCATCATCATCATCTTCATCTTCATCTTCATCTTCATCTTCATCTTCATCTTCATCTTCATCATCATCTTCATCTTCATCTTCATCTTCATCTTCATCTTCATCATCTTCATCATCATCTTCACCTTCATCTTCATCATCATCATTGTCATTGTAATGATGATAGTTATTAGTTATTGTTATTTATATTATCATAATTGAAACTCAAGTTGATTCTTAAGAAATATTTAGTATGGAAGTATACATTTATTTAGCCTAACTGTAATAGTTATACAGTGTTTTGCTTTTTTAACGTTCAAAGAAGCAACATTAAAAAAGTAAAAGTAAAAGAAAAAAAAGAAAGAAAAAAAAAACATCTGGACAAAAGGTGTCTTTGAAACTCCATCAATTGATCGCCGCTTGTATGGGAAAGGTAATTGTCACTGTTCACAGGATCATTAGCAAACAACCTCAAGAGAGCTGTCTAATCACAGAGCAATGGTTTAAGAACACAGAGAGATAAATGGTTATTTAGTCGTGACCGCAGCGAGGTTGACAGACTGAGCAAGAAGGCGGCATAAGGCGAGAGAAGGGAGAGGGGGAGGCTGCTGGAGTGTGCTGTGACCTTGACTTTACATCGGTTGTGACAAAGGGCGCTGTTTTCATAAACCGATAACCTTTTGTAAATTGAAGGTTGATAGGTAATTTCACAAAATATATATGGATGCGCTTTTATCACTATAAAAATTAAATATGGATGTGCTTTTACTGGGAATATATGTCAGAGACTCTCTCTCTCTCTCGTGTTCTCCACTGATACGTGAAAACTCTCTCCTCACTGATTGGTTTCCAACATGACAGGAGGCGAAGAGACGGGGACGGAGGGAGGGAGGGAGGGAGGGGGGGCGTGTATAGGCGTTCATGTCTGTACCTCAATAATTTCTATATAAAAAAAAATGTTCAGTAATTCCTTTTGATGCACAACAGTGATGTTTTGCTTGGTGTTCAGTTTGCTGGTGGGTGTGAATGATGGAGTGTGCCCTCCACCCACTCCACTCATCTTACTCATCTTACCGGGGGTTCAAGAGAACCTTGAACATGCACAGTAAAAAGAGTTGTTCAGGCAAGGTCCACACTGTTGCTTCCATGCATTTCCACGACTTCTTGGGAGTGGTGGATATAAAAGAACTTTCTCTTTTCAATTAATTTTAGTTCCACTAATTTCGAATCCTGTCTATCACCTGGTGAACTTTCTTTATGACTGCAGTAAATACTTATATTGTGGCATGTGTATCTTATTGATAGAAGGCGCATCTCTAACTTCCATTGGCTGTTGTGATTCAGGTGTAGACACAAGTGAAAGCTCTTAATTGAGAGTGATATCAGATGTTATTTCTGGCCATTACACACAACACTGTCTGTCTGTCTATTATATGGCCTTTTTATATTTTTTCCAATATTGATGACTTAATTGCACACATGTTGATGAATATGGCAATTGTTTCTCCTTTTGAAACAGTTGCTCATTAGTCTGTGTCTCCAGCAGTACCAATTTTTCTCATTGGGTGTGAAAAGCATCTCTATATTTATGGAATAGCTAATCTTACCTAATATTTAAACCCTTTTTTCCCTATAGTATTATATTTACACCAGATGTTTTGTTTCAATTATGTTTGTTCATTTGAAGGTCAAACTGCATGTATGTCTGAGCATATTTTTATAAATGATATATTCAGTTGCATAATCCCAGTTCATCCATCAGTGTCTAGTTATTTTTTGCATATCAGTTAGCCTTCTGATTAATCAGCTTCAAACTTATATGTAGTCTGCTTTCTTCTCTGAGGATCAGTCTTGATATTTATATATATTTGAAAGAGTAGATCAGAATATAAAAAAGACAATTGGATTGTACTTACAAAACCAGCTCTTCTATATGGATATTGTCTGATGATGCACCATAACCATTTATGCTAATACCTGCCCTTCATTTCCAGGGGCTCCTTTGTCAAGTCATACAACACCTTCTGGGCTGGGGTTACATCGGAGAAAGTGACCGTTACCAAGCGTTCGGTTCCTCAGGATTCTGGCACACCCACAACCGCAAACACAACCCCTTCCACAACCACCACAACAACCACAACCACAACCACTACCACAAGCCCAGCTCCTGTAAGCCCAGCTGTAGATACAGACCCTGCAGAGAATGCCGGTGATGTTGTCATCAGTGTGGTTGATGCACCTAGTGTGGCTGTAGTTGAGAATGACCTCAGTGAGGCTGATGATGATAGTTCTCCTCCTCCTCCTCCTCCTCCTCCCACATCTAGTTCCTTACCTACAACTTCCCTCTCCACAACTACCAATAGTCCCAGTAGTTCTATTAGTGAGAATGATGATAGTCCTAGTACAGAAACCCCCAGAGAAACCCAAGCCCCGTCGGACAGGAACCCGGACAGGAACCGAGACAAGCCCAATCGCAGATTTGGTTTGTTTAATCGCTTCAAGACCACTACGTCCACCACAGCGAAGCCAACCGTCGTCAAAGCCACCACCACGCGTGCTCCCAGGCGACCAGTTGAAGGCCTTTCTATTGTTAGTACTCTGGCTGAAGAATGAGTTGCATTATCTGAGGTTTAAGGTTTTATCATGTAATGGTATTAAAAGAGATATTACAAATTAGAGTAAGATATTTTTCAGTGAAATTACAAGTAGTGCTTATTTAAATTCATTTTAGGCAAGATCAAGAGTTCATGTCAACTACAAACAGGGAAGTGTCAATATAGATGTTAGATCATATATATATATATATTATATACATGTTAGATCTTAAAAGATAGTTACAAGGAAGATGATTTTTGTTTTGAATTATTGTCAACTACATTTCCCTGGATTGTAAAACATTGGATTTTTTGTACTTGTACTATATCTAGAATATTGAGAATAAGTAGAATATTGCAATGATAATGAATTGGATATGTGTGTTCTTCCAAACATTGCTATACAATTTGATTATATACTAATTTCTTTTGATATAAAAATGAGTATGAAAAATAACCATGTATGAAACATAACAAAACAACAATATTTTGGTGAAGGTGTACCCAATTAATGACATATTACTGTTGAAATATTGTTTCTGATAACAAACTGAATTGTTTTAAACATAAGGCTTACATTTGGTGGTGGTGGTCTTGTACAAGAACTGCATGAAATGCCTTAAGCAGGAGTTGGATCCACTGAAGACGAGGCCAGCATCGGACCTTCAGTTGGCCGTCCAAAGGGGAAAGGAAAAAGGAAGAGGTTTTCTCTACAGCATATCTAATAATCAAAGAGGTTTTTAGTATATTGGAATGCATGGATGGATGGTGGTGTGGAAGGTTCTTGCACTTCATGTGGAACGTTGCATGTCTTTGGATTATTTTTACTTCTGATATTTAAGATATATGCATTAGTCCCTTTCTTTCTGATATGTAGGTGATGGTCAGTATTATTGATTAAGTTTCTATAAATTATACAATATTAATTTCCTATCCTTAATTAAAATTTCATTACTCTAAATTAATCTTTCAAGTGCTATTACTATTATTTACATTGAAATATAATTACATCTACTAATGACTCTCAGTACAGTTGTGGACAGGATTGAGAATACAGATTCCCTACATAATTATCCTTAATTTTTTCATCAACTGTGAAAGAATCCAGGAATGGGGTGGGAAAAGAATTACTTACTAATGCCAATTGATCAAAATGCATAGATAATGTGAAGAATTAAATTTATGCTTTCCTCGCTGATTTGTGGATCTGACTGGTGGTATGTGTTCACCTCAGACTTTTTCAAAGCACAACTTAAATGCTATATATTCCTTTCATTTCTCAGGTTAATTTGGCTGTTGAGATAAATATGGTTACAAACTTAATTCTAAATTTTTAAAAATGCATTGTAATAAACCCCTCTTCAGTATGCTACATATTACATTTGATTACATTTGATTAAACACATGACATAAAGCAATAAAGTAATCCTTCACAGTTCCATACAGCATTGTACTACAATATCCCACACACAACAGATTTACTAATAGATTCTTTCAACTAACAGATATCACAGAGTCTGCAGCGTTCCATGGAGGACATCTACCTGGGCTGTGGCCAAATAAAGGGTTGCTTCGGCTTCCCGTCCGGCTGCGAAAATGATCAGAAGTAAGTTACCGAGACGGGGAAATTCAAGGCGACGTGAAGGGAATTTTATATAATTGAGTGAATATGCATACAGGGAATTTTATGTTTCTGATTTAAAGGTATTCAGGAAGTTTCTTTGTAATTGAAAAGAAATGTATGTAGCCCATATTGTGTACCAGAGTCAAAATATACAGTTGGTAATTTGCATTTGTGAATGATAATACAATTTGGAAATTATAGATAATTTTGAGGAATGCTAATTAGCCAATCTTTTGTAATTTAGTGGAAATATATATAACCAATTTTAATTAGCAGCATGAAAATGTCTCACCATGCATAATGATACTATCATTTCCTCCCACAGCTGTAACATTCTGATGACATACACCAGAGTGGCAACGGGATATCAGTTTGAGATCCTCGGAAAGGGCAGTGCGACTAGCTACGTTGCTGCTGCGCTCTCAGATGATGACAAGATGGTATGAATTCTCTTTTGTAGATTTTCTTTCATTTTTTTTCTCTCTTTTACTGGTATTTAAAAGATATATCCTATTTCTATCTGAAGCCTTATTCTTCCTTTCTCTTTTATTTTTGCCTTCTTTATAATGTCATATTTCCCCCTAGGGATCGGACAGTGTGATGGCCTGTAGAAGCCTCAATGGAGAAGTGGACGTCCTGATGGCTTTCAACAATGATAAGAATAATGAACTTCTGACCAGTGTAAGGAGATGTGTTTATTGTCATTGGGATTATTTATGTTATTGGATTGTGTATGTTATTATGTTATGTTATTGGATTATGTATGTTTGCAGCTTGAAAAAAGAGGATTGACTTCATTTCTTTGTTCTAACAAATATAAGGTGTTATTTCTGTTTCTTGTTTATGTTGAATCTATTACTATATATGATTTTATGGATTTTTTCTAATATAGAAAGTATGAGTGGGTGAGTGGGTGGGTGAGTGAGTGAGTGAGTGGGTGAGTGAGTGAGTGGGTGAGTGAGTGAGTGAGTGAGTGAGTGAGTGAGTGAGTGAGTGGGTGAGTGAGTGAGTGAGTGAGTGAGTGAGTGAGTGAGTGAGTGAGTGAGTGAGTGAGTGAGTGAGTGAGAGTGAGAGTGAGTGAGAGAGAGTGAGAGAGAAAATATATGTGTATAGTATTGTAGAATTTTGATATATGCTTGTTTGATGCTAGAGGTATTATGATTTTAGTTGACAAGATTTTAATTCGTAATGGAAGTACTCAAACATTTTATTGTGAGTTTGCATCTATAGAAATGATGGAATTTTTGTTTATAAATTACATTTTTATTGCAGAGTAAATATGGACTTAGTGATGTCAAGACATTGCAGTCAGATGGAGAAATATATTGCTCCTTCATTCGGCAAACCATTACGGAAATTAAAGGAATAACTTTTGATCTGTCTACTGACCGCTACCATTTGATGCTTGCGAGAGGTCCAGCTTTCGAAAGTGAGTACCATTTCTCAGACATGCCCGTGTGTATTAGCTCCTAAGAGTATCTTGAAAATAGTATGCTTTACAATCCGGAACACTGGAAGGTGTTATTTGATATATATCAAGTGACAAAATTATCTGCTATGTTGATATGATGGTAGAAAACCTGCCATACACAAAACCTATTATGTGTATTGTGGGTTTTCCTGCCATGAAAATTCATGAGTTGCATGAGATGGCACTGAGTAGACAAGTGATCAAGCAGTAGCATCCTTTTTCAGATTGTACACAAGATTATTAAAAAGATATTTTCTGAAGTTAGTTTAGTCTGCATGTGCTAATTGTTGAAGTTGTGCAAAAGCTATTGATAGGATCATCTGCCCATACATACTCTCATAAATCATCATATAAGTGAATAATCTTGCTTAAGATTTTTCATAAAGATACCCTTTCGAAATATATATTTTTCTCTGAATGTTTTGCCAGCATTTAGACATTATTTTTCATTGATATCTGTGTAAGGAACTCTAAATAGTACCAAGATCTGGAGAGCTTGGATTATTCACTTCTTATCATTCTTCTCCATGTCAAACTTTAGGCAATCTTTTATCAGTGTCTTTGTCATTGATTAAAAACAAATCTTAGGATACCTTAGGAGTGAGTGGCTCATAACAAAATTATTTTGTTCCAGATGGATTACGTTACCATGACAACCGCCTGGTCTCCTCTGGTACTTCCTCCTTGAGTGAATTTGAGGCCCTGGAAGCTGCAAGCGAATTGTTCAAGACTCTGCATGCATGTTTCATGATCGGCGCCTGGATATGTGCAGCATCGTGCGGCATCATCTTGGCCCGCTATTACAAGCAGACTTGGTTGAGGAGTCGCTGCTGTGGCATTGATCAGTGGTTCCATGTAAGTTTTGTATGTTTTGGAAGTTCTTGGACTCTTATTATCATTGAAATTGAGGATATCTACAAATATAGATATTTTGGTTGAGAGAAAAAATTGCGGTGCTGTCTTAACAGTTTAGGTATTCTTCATCTTTTTTAGATAGGAGAAAGTGTGTTTCGGAAGATGGCAACTGTTATATCTATGAATATGAAATATCACTGCCACCTCCATTAACCCTCTCTGGACGGATGGTACAGTACTGTACCGCTCATTCAAAAGCCCAGTGGCCGGGCGGCACAGTATTGTGCCAGCCATTTAATTGATTTAGTCCTAATAATTCGAACGCCCCGGCATTGTGACATTCATGGCTAGAATGCCCCCGTCGTAAATGGGTTAATTAAAACAGTATTTGAAAGTGAACATCCAAAACCTAATGGCAAAGTGAATAGTCAGTCCTGTTTCATTAGAGATACATAGATCAGCTAATATTCAACCACTAAAGCTGCAAAGAAAACAATGAAGGGAAGATGCTGGAGCAGGTACTGATACTTCATGTCTTTTTCCTTTTCAGTTCCACAGATTTTTCATGGGTCTGACGTGGAGTCTTACAATCGCTGGAGTCGTCCTTATTGCATATTATCTCAAAGGATGGTCGAAGCTCGACCCTAAAGTAAACCCACATGCCATACTTGGCGTTGTCTCAACTGGTGAGTTTACTTCTGTAAAGGGAATCAGCTATGATGTATTTATGTGAAAAATGGAGTAACATCTCAAACAGCCTTTGTCTTTATGTACGTGATTTGTAATCTGCTTCTTGAATTCTAGGTCTGTGTTTCATCCAGCCGTTTATGGCCCTGTGTCGCTGCGCCCCAACTCACCGAAGGCGTCCCGTCTTCAACTGGCTTCACTGGTTTGTCGGCAACAGTGCCCAGATCATTGGTATTACTGCCATCTTCTTTGGGCTTGAGTTGGTCAATGCTCCTTCATGGACCATGTTCATTCTGATCATCTTTATTGCTTTCCACTGTGTGATGCATCTTATTTTGTCGGTAAGTTACTGCTATTAAATGTTATGTGGTAAGCTAATTCAGTTATTGTATTGTTTCAGATTTTGTTTCATATTTCTTAAGTATTAGTAATTTTTAAACATAATTTTAAACATATACATGTATATCACACTCCTGGCTTCAAAGCAGACAAAGTGTTTTGTGACTGCTTGTGACTGCAGTAGCACAAAGAATGTGCTGGTTCAGTTAGGGCAATTTGTGTTACTGCTTTCTATGCATGGTGATTGGTGTAAATAGCAATCTAGGGTAAAAATTGTAAGTTTGTGTTTGTAGAAAGATTATAATTCTTAGTGTTTGTAATTTTGCTGTAAATCAATATATCATATAACATCTCCCTACAGATTGGTCAATGTGTCAGTGACTCCAAGCAAGAACGTAGGAACAACGTATTCCCGATGAAGGAAATGAACGGCAGTCGAAACCCACTACACCCTGTTGAGAAGAGGACAGATGCTCCAGTAAGTGTGAATTGACTTTATGTATATACTTCAGGATGAAGTGCTTATGTAAAATCCTACTTTTCAGTACAGTAACAAATCCATTTTTAAGGTGTTTTAAGTTGAAAAAGTTTATATTTTCTAGCAATATTTTAAGAATTACATGCATTTTATTTTATAGTCCAGCAGTATTTTAAGTAACAACTTTTCTGAGTTTATTTCTTTTCCAAAGAACACTTATAAGGCAATATAAGTAATACTTTTCTTCCTTGTATTGCAGGGTGCTACTTTCCGCAAAGCGATGCTGGCTCTTTATTTCATCGTTAATTGGCTGATCACCGCACTCCTGATCCTCATTGTTGTCGTGGGTGAAGACCAGTTGAAGAAGTGGAATTGGATCTTCTGGGAGGATTAAGAAAATCATCTGTCGTTTCGTGAAATAAATTAATAAACGGATCTTTGACAATCACCTTAACGATAAGCAGAAAAGGACTTTCCAAATGTCCGTGCCGACATGATACCCGAAACGTAATCCAAAATAAAGTCCTCCAACATAGACACTAAAATTTTTTTTTTTTTTTTTTTTTAGACACTGGAGTGAACTTTTTAATTTTTTGTAAGTCACTTTTGGGTATGAGTAAATATCTGTAATACACATGAAGTAAGAGTCAATATTTTACTACAGGAAACAATTTTGTTATTGTAAATACAGTCAGCAAAGAATTGTTGACTATGCTTTATTAGTTGTAGTTACTAGGATATCTAGATGATGTCACTGTAAGATATATTACACATACATATGTGCATGCATGCACACCCTCTCACTTATATTTACACAAACATTCACAATCATACATATTCACTCATACACGCATACATAATCATACACTGATGCACTCACACTCACTCTTCTTATTCTTATTCCTTTCCCACTCCTTCCCCATCTCTCTTTCCTGCTTCCTCTCCCTTTCTCACTCTCCCTTTCTCACAAATTACATCATTTCTATCATTTTTATCCCACACTCCTCCTGTGCAGAAGTGATTGTCCATGTTTTGAAATAAGACACTAAAATGAGTGCAATACAGCCCTGATTTTTATACATCAGTTTCTGAAACCTTATCAGTTTTTAGGTAATAGATCAAATCTTGATTTTTTTTTTTTATTCTGTGTGTAGACATAAGTACAATTTTTATAAAAACAAATTGTCATTGGTACCATGAAGGTTACTAATTGTATATCTGGATAGGCTATTTAGATATTGCAACATAGGCATTATGCTTTGCACACATCTCTCTTTAAAGATTTTTATATGCATACAGTTTTTATAGTTCTCATTTTTGCTAATGCAGTCATGTGTGTATATATATATGACTGCTTGTGGGGTATAATTTTTTTTTTTTTAAAGTCAGTCTTCACTAAGGTGTCATAAAATTGTGATTGGATCATGGAAATTATTTGTTTATTCAGTGGAATTTATCTGTATTCAATCTGGTCTTTGTGGATTGATATGAAATTAAATATTTTGCAGTTTGATTATGGAGGGTAATACTCAGATGAGATTTTTTTTTTGTACTTATTTCGTAAAATATTACAGTTGCTTTATTTATTTTGTTTTGCAAATGGTTGTCTTCATTTGCTCAGGTATGACTGTAGATTGTAAATGTTGTATAACAAATGATTATTTTAACAAGG
>BOPN01000776.1:102500-107500 GCA_017312705.2 Penaeus japonicus
CGCGACCCATCCTCCACCTGTTCCTGGGAAGCAGTGGGTCAACTAAAAGAACGAGGTCCCCAGAGTGGAAGTTTCTTGATGGAGAAATCTTACGATGGCGCATGCGGAGTGTATGCAGATATTCAGATCGCCATCGAACCCAGAATCTATCAGCCAGAAGCTGGGCATGTTGCCATCGTCGTCGTAGGGCATCACCAGGGGATAAGCCTCCCAAAGGTAGGGTGTTACCTGATTCTACTCGAAGTATATGATTCGGCGTTAGAGCTTCAAGATCAGATGGGGAATCCGAGAGTGCAGTGAGGGGCCTGGAGTTAAGCGTTGCCTCAACCTCGCAAAACAGAGTGTGTAGGCGCTCATCATCAATTTTTTGTACACCAATGATTGAGGACAGGACCTTCCGGACAGACCGAATTTGCCTCTCCCATACACCTCCCATATGTGATGCCATGGGAGGCTGGAAATACCATTCAATACCACATTGCTTTAAAGTCTTGTCTATCTTGTTACATACCCTCCAGCTGGTGAATGCCTCCCTCAGTTCTTTATCAGCCCTTAGGAAATTAGAACCCCTGTCAGAATAAATCTTTTCTGGCGTTCCCCTCCTGGATATAAATCGAACCAGAGCATTGAGGAAGGCATCTGAATCTAAAGAATGCAGTACCTCAATATGAACAGCTCTGGAGTTGAAACAAGTGAAGATGCAGCCATATCGTTTCAGTATACGACGCATGTGTGCCACAAAAAAGGGGCCGAAACAGTCTACACCAATAAATGTGAAAGGTGGTCTCCCAGATGTAATTCGTTCTGTTGGCAAGTCCCCTTGTCTTTGCTGTGAAGGTCGACTGTTTACCTTACGGCATGTAATACAAGAGCGTAGAACTTTATCAATAGTGGTCCGACTAGCAACAATCCAGTAGTGACGACGTAAAGTGTGCTCCCTACCGGCATGGCTAACTAGAATGGAGTGCACATCACGTACTATCAACATTGTAATATGGTGATTCTTCGGCAGAAGAATGGGTCCTAAAGTATCCTTTGACTCATGTATCTGTCGGCCTCCCACTCGTAAGATTCCATTCTCATCAAGACTTGGCTCCAATCTATATATGTGGCTATGTCGTGGCAAGATTGCTCCTGATTGTAGAGCTAGTAACTCTTTGTTGAAACTACTGCGTTGAACTGCTCGGATGATGCACTCACGAGCACTTTGAATTTCAATAACTGTAAGTCGCCGCTCCCCTTGATGGGATTTCCGAGATGCAAACCAAGAGCAGAATCTGCGAAGCCAGGCAACTGCCCTTTGGAGAGCATACCATGATGAGAATCGAGTAAATAGATTGTCAATCAGACTAGGTTCTTCTGTATGAGTGGTAGTGACAACAATATCCCCTTTTACTTCAGGATCATCAACTGGTGTCTCTAGAACTTTAAATGATTGTGGCCGGTATCTCTGGGGCTGCCACAGGAATTCCACACCATTTTTCCATCTTTCACCAACTAGTAATTGTTCAGCAATCAGACCCCTGGTTGCATCATCTGCTGGATTGTCTGCAGAACAAACATACCGCCATTGTGCAGGGCTTGAGTATCTATGGATCGTTCCCAGCCTGTTGGAAACGAATGTGTAAAATCGACGATTGCTGCCTTTGATGTACTGAAGGACGATCATGCTGTCTGACCAGAAAGTCGATTGTTTCACTGGTTGCTGAATCTCCCGTCTGATTTTTGCATCTGCTTCGACCGCCATGACTGCGGCACAAAGCTCAAGCCTAGGTATAGATAAGGTCTTGATAGGAGCCAGTCTGGCTCGGGCAAGAATCAGTTCACAGTGTATAAGATTATCCTCGGATGTGAAACGTACATAAGAGGCGACAGCATAAGCGGCCTGTGAGGCATCACAAAAATGGTGTAACTCGATCCCATCTGATGATGTGAAGCCCTCAGGTATGTAAGTACGAGAGAAGGCAAGTCCCTCTAGCATCTCAAGCTCTGAAAGCCAAACCTTTCACTTGGCCACGTTTTCTGGGGCTAATTCTTTGTCCCAACTGACCTTTCGGCGCACTTCTTGAAAAATCATCTTTGCTCTCACTGTAAATGGGGACAGTACACTTAGTGGGTCATACATGGAGCTCATTATGCTAAGAATGCCACGGCATGTGCATGGCTTAGAGGGTGTGGTTGTTCTAACCTTTAAAGTATCATTGTGTAAATCCCATATCATACCAAGTGCTCTGTCGATGGGGAGGTCTCCAAGTAGATTCACATCTCTAATGGAGGTATTTCTTTCTGTTGGTGATATCGAAGCCATGACTGCTCTTGAATTGCTTAACCACTTTGTTAGACGGAAACCCCCTTCTTTCAATTTCCGTTGCAACTGTTGAACATAATCAATGGCTTCCTTTTCAGAATGTGTAGAGAGAAGTAAGTCATCATCATAAAAGTTTCTCTTAGCTTCCTCCATCATGGCATTTCTTCTACCCTTGAGTGTTTTGTGTAAGGCAAACGAAGCACACGTGGGACTCCATATCCCTCCAAACAATTGTACAGTCATCCAGTATGAGATGGGATCTCTTTTCAGATCTCCCTCTGGTCACCATAAGAACCTTAATACATCACGATCTGGGGGTGATACAAACACTTGATGAAACATAGCCTCAATATCAGCTGCTATTGCTATTTTTCCTTCCCTGAATCTAAGGAGTATCCCTAAGAGATTGTTGGTTAGATCTGGTCCTTGAAAAACTTGACTGTTCAGAGAGATCCCTTTAAAGGCAGCGGCACAGTTAAAAACTATTCTAGTTTTATTTGGTTTGTTGGGGTTAAAAACCGGGTGATGGGGGAGATACCACGTTTTTCCTGGAGTCCCTGTATTGTCGTCAACCGCCTCTGCATAACCCATTTTCACGAGAGTGTTCATTTCGTCAATGTATTTCAATCTTAGCTTATCGTCATGACTGAGCCGGACCCCTAGTGACATGAGCCTTTTGAACGCCATGGTTTTATTGTTTGGTAGCTCAGGAGCTTCATTCCTAAACGGTATAGGAAATTGGTAGTGAGAACCCACTCGCTCCTCCTGAGCTTCCCACATTTTCAAAACCTTCTAGTCTTCCACAGATTTCCCTTTTTCCTCTGAGTCTTCATGGCCCTCTGTATTCCAAAACTTTCACTCGTCTGTCTAGTGTTGCATCCCTTTGTGTTCGCTCAATTGTCTCATCTATGAAGGCTTCAAATGCTGCAGCCTCACCTTCATCTCTATTCACTGGTCCATTAATTGTCCAACCCAGCTTAGTTCTGAGTGCGTATGGACTTCCATCATGTCCCCTATAATTTCTAGTGGTATTATCAAGGAAGCAGCATCTTGTCCAACTAACAATTCCACCCCGAAGATGAGGCCAACAGGATGTTTCGCATGGTGAAGCTTTCGCATTTCTAAGACCATGAGGAAATTAATTTAGGACGATGGTTCTATTAAGCCGTAAGGGGTTTGTCTTCTTCACAAAGAGGCCTCTTACCATGATTTCAGTTTCTTAGATACATTCAGTAGCCTCCTTTAGAAGGGTTGTAATCTTGATCTCCCCTTCTCTTTCATCAAATTGTAGAAATTTTGCTATTCATCTTGAACAAAATAAATCTGGTGCTACCAGCATCTAGCAAGGCACATGTTCGAATAGTTTTACCATTAGGTTTCTTAGGATGTGATAGGAGTACTGGAACAATAGGTAAGGCCACCTTGTAACCATTGCTTGGGGTTTTGTCATCATGTCCCATCATGTATACAGATTCCTCCTTTAATTGTCACTTATTTCTTGATTTTGATGATTCTGATTGGTCTTGCTTAATTTCTTGCTTCCTTTCATGCAGCCATCTGGAGTGGAGACTCTCACACCTATCGATGTCGCATGGACGGGCCCTACAATCCTTTGCCAAATGATTACTCTTCGTACAATTGAAACATTTTCCATGTACCTTCACCAATATTTTGCGTTGGTCTACTGATAACCTTTTGAACATTGCACAGAATGCAAGATGATGGTGATCACGGCATAACGGACAAGTTTCTTTCTCATAAGAGTTCTTTAACATTCCATTGGTTTGCGTTGACATTCCAATTTCCCTTCGTTGTCCCTTTATCACCCTTGAACCAAAATTGTCCCTTTCAGCAAGGTTGGTTCTTTTCAAGAGTCTGCTGTTGGTCATAGACTCTGATGTATGGGTTTTGTCCTCACTCCAACTTGGCTTGATTTTCAGAGCTTCTTCTATAACATCCCATTTTTTTAATCGTCTTGCCACTCTTAATTCTCTCTTCAGGAAACTGTGGATATCCATTATTGTCATCTCGTCCCGGCCCCGTGTATCAAGGACAAATTTTCGACGTAAGTCTTTATCAAACCTCTTGATGATATCAAACACTAAGGTCTGGTTCTGGAAATCTTGGGTTCTCTCAAAGGATTCTGCAAATCTCATGAAAGATAACAACTGGCAATGAAGTGCATTTATGGCTGAGTAATCTTGGTCACTGATCATTGGTCCCCTTGCAAGGTTGTGTACAGCCCTTGCTATATACTCTTGCTCATCACCAAATTGTTCTTCTAGGATCGAGAGAGCACTTTTTAGCCCTTCACGTGCTGGCATCCTGTTACAATGGGCGAGCTTAAGTTGCATTTCATCACCACATGCAGTGTACAGTGCATTCAACTTATGCTCATCAGAGACATTCTTATTACCATAAACCTGATTAAAGAGACTTAAAAATGACCAATACTCTTCAACGTTTCTCCCGTGAAATTTAGGTAGTTTTGATTGGGTCATGCAGACTGAATCCATGATGCGCCTAGTCAGGCGTTCTTCTCTATCTTGACTGCTGCGATTTCTGTCATTCACATGAGTGTTATCAGCAGGGTCACTGACACGCATCCTCTTTGACCTCCCATTTCTCTTCTCCGAGTCGGAGGCAGATGATTCATCATCCGTTTCGGTTAGGGTCCTGGGGCGCTGGAGGT
>BOPN01000776.1:112500-115000 GCA_017312705.2 Penaeus japonicus
CGATCTATCAATCAATGTACTTATTTATATATCTGTCTATGTGTATATATATTTATCTATCTATCTGTCTATATTCTATATATCTATCTATCTGTCTGTCTATCTATCCATCTATTTATCTATATATCTGCCTTTCTATTTGTCTACATATCTATATATCTATCTATCTATCTATCTATATGGCGATTGAAACAATTTTACCATACATCTGAATCCCCAAATCAACAGAGAAGATTTGCAATATTCATCATTACCAGAAACTTGATAGACAGTTACAATCTGGAGTTATAAACATAATCAACAGTATCAGTAACCAAACTTATAATAAATTATTCATATTATCACCATCAGGAAACAATCATACCCATCTACATAAGTAAACAAACATAATAAATATAATAATAATAACAACAATGTTAATCATTATATTATTAATGTTAATGTTAATGATTAAGCCAATATTAATAATAACGAGAACCCTCCTCTCCCTTCACCAAGAGGGGCATGAAACATCGACCTCGCAGGGACCGTGACCTCCACTTCCCCTACAGGAACTGACCTAGGTTCACGCAGCCATGCTAACGCGGAGGGAGGTCGTCATAGAAAAGCCCTTTCGAGACCGGCGATATAATGACCACAGGCGGAAGGTTAGTGAGACGGGACGCTAAGGTGCGAAATGTGTGTGGGTGGAATATTTACGGGAATGATTAGACGTTTTAGAAGGTTTTTTTTTAAGGAGATTGATGTAAAGAAGGCTGTGTTGATGTTCATTGAATTGGTATATATTTTATGAGCATTGCTGAAAGACTATTGTTGAGTTTGTAAGTAGTTTTGGATTGTGCATGAGTAAGAAAAAGCGCATAATTTCAATTTGTTATTACCATTAGTATTTCTATCTATTACTGTTATCATTATTATATATAATTATTATCATTATCATTTTGATTGCTATCCTTATCATTAAAATTGCCATCATTATCATTATAATCACTATCATTATCATTACAATGACTATCCTTATAATCACTATCACTATCATCATTAACATTATTCAAATTAAATATATAAATACCCATTGAGCGTCTGCTGAGGCTAACAAAAAAGTACTAAAATGAACGAAACAACGCATGCTTAATCTAAAGATTCATTCACTCTCTTTCTCATTCTTCCAAATTCCTCACAACGTACTGCTAACCCTCCCCTCCCCCTCCTCCTTCCCCCTCCCCTCCTCCTCTCCCGGGCCAGGTCCAGAGCGCCCTCCCGCGGATAGACGCAGGTCCTCCTCGAGAGTACCCGCATCTTATCCTAAAACTGAAGAAGCTACGACTCGAGAAGGACCGCCAAGGAAAGATCTGCGAGGACAACATCAAGTTGGTCCACCGCATGGCCATCATCATGAGGACCAAGAGACTCGACAACATCAACACGGCGCCCAGAGGGTGAGTTACATGAGGGACTTCACGGTGCGTGGGCGCGGAAGCGCTGGGACGGCCTTCAGGCGGGCGGGCATTATAAATATCACTAAGTGTTCTTTTAACAGATGCACACGGATATGCATGTTTACATATATTTATACAGACACACACACACACAAACACATACACATATATATTAATCCCCACCCATCCGCAGGCCGTTTGAGCCGCGCAGCGCCAAGCCCCGCCGCCCTCCGCCCTCGAGAAGCAGCGACGAGGCCGACGGGGGCTGGGCGCGCGGCAAGTCCTTCCTGGAGCAGGTCACGGCCGAGGTCAACAGGTACTTCAAGCCCCCTCCGCCTGGCGAGGTGGTGCAGGTGAGCCTCGCAGTACTTTCTGAAGATTTTATTTTCTCTAAGTGAATGAACCTTAGTTTCACGCGATTTCGAGACTTCAGTCAAATACAATTGATTTTTATTACCCTTCAGAACATTCCATATCAATAGGCATTTAGCAAAGAGACAAATCCCACAGCAGACTAATTCAGAGTGCGTCACGCCCACAGCACCGCGCCCCTGCCGGACGCTGCCGTGTGCCCCGCGTTGGGCCCCCGCCGTCGTCGCGAAGCCCGACCCTCCGACGCAGTCCGCGGGTGCCAATCATCAAGCTCCCCATTTCCAGCCCTCGGTATGTATAATTCCACGTTAGATAAGACAATAATAGCCTCCGGTTATTTATCATCTTTTAAAATTTTCTTCGTCGAATGATCGCCATTAAGGAGCGAATCGCAGCGCACTTATTCTCGCCTTCCGTTTCCCACGCCCCGACAGAGATCGTCGAAGTCCCTCCCCCTCGCCGTCCAGCAGATCCTCGGCCAGCTGTCGCCGCGGCAGAGAGACCACGAGGCTGTCTCCGCTGCCGAGGCTCAGCCGACGACCCAGCATCTGCGCCGCTCTCCCCACGCCCGCCGACGACAACTCGAGCTCCGCCGCCGACGAGGACGACTTCGAGGAGGAGACCGAAGAAGAGGACAAAGAGAAGTCCGGCGAAGAGAGCACGGAGGAGGGAAACGAAGAGACGGAGAG
>BOPN01000776.1:125000-132500 GCA_017312705.2 Penaeus japonicus
CGTTGTACATCTTCAGGACCCTCCACTTTGCTGTTCCACTGTAAAGGAATTGCCTAAATCTCTGGCTGTTGTGCATGTTGTGTGTAAAATCAATTGGACATGTGATACAATAACTGATCTTCCATTATTATGCAAAATTAAAAGATTTATTTACCAATATATTTCCTTTTTACCTCAAATGTATTCAGAATAATGTTTGCTATTGATATAATATTTACTCAACTGAAAACAATAAATATAACAAAAAATAAAGCTTCTAATAAACTTTTGATATACAAATCATAGTATTGTGGAATCAAAAGTATATTCATAATAGGTCCTATGACCATTTCAAGTGTGTTGGCAGTTTTAACATATTTGTTTACTTCCTTATGTATTACAGATACAACTAAGCAGATACTATAAAATGTTGATAAAATTCATATGTTTAGACTTTTCAGATTCTATTTGTAAATATAAATTAAAAAATGATACTTGAAGATTTGATTAATTTGAGGTTTGTTCTAGACTAGATTTTTTTTAAATATAAAAAAAAACATGAAAATTTGTTGGGATCAACAATATGGAAATATCAGTAATCAAATAAGATACTCTGTTTTGAAAAGTATATTTCTTAATCATGTGGATTATGAAAAAACAACAACTATTAACAATTATATAACCAATTTTATTAAATTGTTTGATGAAATTTAATAATTTAAAAATAACTTTTTTCCAAATTACAAAACATATTCTTCTACAGACAATCATTTCTTTGCCCAAACCCAGAGCATTTTCATTCCTTTTAATACAAAAGCTAAGCAAAAATATAACTGTTAAAGCACCCTGGGCAAAGAAAAGAACATACGTCATACAGTTTTGCTTTCCTCATAAAATTGCTATAGTTTTCAAGATTTCTCTTAATAAAGCTTTTCTTTTAATTATCTACATATTCATAATTTGCTTACTAGGAGTGATTTGTCTAATTCATACTTATACAATGCATTTTGTGCATTACGACCAACATTACAGTGAAGAGAATACAAGATATGACACTGACAGCCCTCCCACTCCAACTACTAAATATATTCCCAAGAAAAAAATCTGTCGTAAAAATCACCTTTTAACATTTACCATCATTATGCTCACCACCTTAAAAGTACCTTAAATCTAATGTAAGTAGAGCACTGCCATCAACAAGAAAATATTAAATATTTACAAAAGACAATTAGGTAGCCAAAAGAAGTCTTAAGTCCCAGACAGAAGAACCTACACACTTAGAAGACTAGATCAAGCACTAAATAACAATTACCAGTAACTAAAACTCTGCAGCAACATAAACTCTAAAAAAAAAGAAAAAAGAATAAAAATAACTATGAAAGAAAATATGTGCTTTGATTTTGTATGCATGTGTCTGCACTTGAGTATTTGTGTTACCTATACATACATATAGTAGATGAATATTTATAAATATACAAATACTTCATTAAATATATTTTCATAAAAAACAGTATATTTAAATATGCTTACACACACACATATATATGCATGTGCATATATATTATATATATATATATATATATATATATATGTATTATATATATATATATATATATATATATATATATATATATATATATATATATGTATGTATGTATATATGTGTATATATATATATATATATATATATATATATATATAAATATATATATATATATATATATATATATATATATAAATATATATATATATATATATATATATATATATATATATATTATATATATATATATATATACACACACACATACATACATACATACATACATACATACATACATACATACATACATACATACATACGTACATACGTACATACGTACATACGTACATACATACAAACATGCATACATATATACATACATTTATACATATATACATACATACATACATACATACATACATATATATATAGATATATATATATACATAATGTATGCAAGTATATCTGCATTATGTATGTACTTTATGTATGTTTTTATCATTTCAATCCTATTTAAATGATCAAATATTAGATTAAATCATCATTCTCCTTTACACTATTCTTTCTAAATCCGAGTGTCAGAAGGCACTTCTCCTTGGCCGTAGAATTTGCGAAGACCTCGAACAAGTTGATAATGACGACGGCCATCAAGATAAAGCATAGCCTCTGTTAAAACGAAAGAGAGAAAAAAATTCATAACTGTATTGTAACACATTATGATCAATTCAAAAATGTTTACTATTCCTTTTAACAATTGCTTTGTTAAAAGGTTTTACCTCTGAAATACTTGTATGCTTGCACTCATCTCATTAATGGTTTTGTATATACACTGTACCTCTATTTTCATTCTTTACAAACTAAGTGTAAAAATAAGTCTTACAAACTTTCTATTTATCAATTTCTATACTTCTTTCCTATCCTTCCTATTTTTGTTTTTTCATTATATTTTAGCATACAGTGAAGTACAATCCTATAGGAAATGAAAGCATCAACATAGCAAACTAACCATGATAAGTCCGAGGCAGGACAGTTGGACCGAGTTGATCCACCTCGTAAGTGAAGTGGAAGATGTTTGTGAGGCTGATTTCCGAGGTTACGGCATCCATCACACTTGCCTTGGTGCTGACCTGAATATGCTTACCCTCGGTAAATACAACCTGGAAGAGAATGAGGATGTTTTAGTATATCATTAAAGAAAAAAAGTCGTCCTGATTACAATCTCCCATTATAAAAGAAAATTCTTAATAAACACTCAAAAGTATACAATCAAAAGTATAACACATAGACAACAGCCAACCTGTGAGTTCAGATATAGGAGTGACCCAATCTCCACTGGTCGACGGAACATGATGTCATCTATGTGGAGAATTCGTGGCCTTTGCTTGCTGCAAGTAGGAGCACAATTAGTATGTAATATACTGATGAATAGATGGTAGTCTGAACAACTATATATACATGATATGTAAACAAAATCGTATAATCAGAGGTTCATATATTTTTGAAAATTAATTGGGGTGTTTCTATCAAACATCAAATGTCTATAGGCATAATTTCTCAATAATTTTGTGAGGAGTATACAATATTCAAAACTTAAATGAAAGAAAGGAAAATAAGAGAAAGCTGATGTTACTTGAGTTTAAGATAGATCTAACTTCTAACCATGATATAGCTGTTTTAAAATTATCCTATTGCTAATGCCCTATCAATCCCTTAATTTTTACCACTTATCCAGCATATCAAAAGGCATTGTAGCACAGGACTCTTATAGGTCAAAGAAGTTAACAAAGCTGTAAGGAGTTAGTCATATGCATAGAGTGAGGATTTAGCGCTCTGGAATTTTCTCAGGTCCTTCTACTTTTCTTTTCCTTCAAGTTAATCTGAAGGAAATACAATATTTATTCTTTTCAGTTAATGAGCACTTCCCAGCTCGGCAAAAATCAGGGACATGCAAAGTCCTTGTAATCCTGTTATCAATATCAACAGCATCCGGTATCCATCTTATAAACTGAAAATGTCTAACTGGAATAAACCTTCTGAATTTTACTTGGAGGGGGGATTCAGGCCCCTGGCATCTAAATCCTTCCTTGGAACATGTTTTACAATAG
Organism: Penaeus japonicus; assembly: GCA_017312705.2. Classification (NCBI taxonomy): domain Eukaryota; kingdom Metazoa; phylum Arthropoda; class Malacostraca; order Decapoda; family Penaeidae; genus Penaeus; species Penaeus japonicus. Next base: position 128,628 of record BOPN01000776.1, read on the forward strand.
GACTTGTCGTTGTTTTTAAATTGTATGATGAAGAATGATGAATGACTAATTTTATAATAAATCTTAATATTGGTATTCATATTATTATTTTTAGTATTGTTATTATCATTATATGTCACAGACAATTATCATCATCATTATTATCATTATTGCCAATCTATTTTCTTCTAAAACTAATGACCATATCTAAAGTGTATGCTTTCAGATTTTACTGGTTTAGTATAACTAGAGTTACTGTACAATATTAAAGATGTCTTTCATAAAGAAAGAAAGAAAGAAAAAAAAGAAGAAGAAGAAGAAAAAAAAAACATTATAAAGTTGTTGAAAAATATATATTTCTTCACTACTAGAGATACTTAAATATTCCTCAAGGTTGTAAGACATAATATTCCTAATTCTACAGGGTTATCACAAACAAAGCTGTCTATTCTCCCTATGTTTTTTTAGAACTATGGACATACTATGACGTTTATAAATTAGAAAAAATACAATACTCCAGAAAAATAATCTCAAAGTGAAGAGGTATCTCATTATCAAGGAGTTTAATATATTTGAGGCTCATACCTTCAATTATATTTAAGTTTTATTGTATGAAAACATTTTTTTGAAACTTTAAAGATAATTCTATGTATTGTTGGGTGAGAAGATTAATAATGATATAATGAATTAGATACTAGTATTAGAAAACATTAAATAAAGATGGGTCAAAAGTCATATAAAAAAGAAACAAATTTCACAGAATGGCTGAAAGGACAGAGAAAGAGTAATGAAGGGAGAAAAAAAGAAATAGACAAAGACAGAAAGACAGGAAATGATAAAGATGGAAAAAGAAAAATAAGTAAAGTAAGAAAGGGAGAATAAGTAAAAGACAAAAGGAGAACAAAAGAAAGAAAGAAGGAAAGAGAGAGAGAGAGGACAGGAAAAGCTGAAAAAATAGCTATGTGAACATACCCTGGTAAGGAGCTTCTAATAAAACTTTCAACTGGCACTCTTTTATCTTCAAATCATGGATAAAATGAATTTCTAAATAAAGGCAGCCTAAAAATTGCAAAGTAATGACTGAGTGTAGCCATTCATCAAAACTGCAGCGAATGTAATGATAAAAATATTCAAATCATTCTTTTAATATGAAAGGGTTCAATTAGCCTTATTGCCTAAAAAAAGAGAAACTAATATTCCAGAAAGATGATACATTACAGTATATATTTATATCTACAAATATACGCATACAAATACATATCATAACTGGCTTTACATTACATGCTTTCATCCGTATATTGTAAATTCAAACTTAATGAAAAACTTTCAACCACATTTACATTATGCAGTAAATATACAACCGCAATTACTTCATGCAACAAACTTGCAACCACATTTACATCGTGCAAAAACTCATACGCCAAAAATTGTGCCTAGACAGAGCTCCATCACACGCTACTGTCACCAACCACCGATGACCAAAAAGATGCATTCATCTGCAGTGGCAATACTAACCTAAACACCGAGACATTAGCCCATGAAAGCTCAAATGCCTTCCTCATCAAGAATCCACCAAAGATTTTGTTGAAGATATTGCGAGACTGAAAGAAAGAGACACCCTATTGGTTTGTGGTTCGTCAAGAAACCTGTGTGTGTGTGTGTGTGTGTGTGTGTGTGTGTGTGTGTGTGTGTGTGTGTGTGTGTGTGTGTGTGTGTGTGTGTGTGTGTGTGTGTGTGTGTGTCTATTTGTTTGTTCTATGTGGTGCCATGATCATAAGTAAGTGTGATGAGAGTAACCGCTGATCTTGGAACCCAACTGAGGCTACGGGCAAGACGTGACTATAGAGCCTCAAGGCGTGTTTGAGGAGGAGGTAGGTGCTTTGCTGGTTGGATAAGCTCCTTCGAGTTTCATTATTGCATGCACTCTATGAACCATAAACTATGTTAAAAAAAAGGACAAAGAAATTCTGCAAAGAGGAATGTATTAGAGTCATTTGTATGTTCTCTAATATAATTGTATAAACACAGCATGAAATGTGGTCATCTAGGATTACATATCTAAGCATTTGTCTGACCTGCATGTCTGTGGATACACCAGTCAGCTATCTACACAAACACCAACTTGATCAGTATTGATTATCAAGTACCTACCCAAGTATCAATCTACATCAAAGTACTTTGTACAAAGAAGGCAAAACAAGTTAGGTTCCACCTAATTTGATTTTCCATATTTCCAGACTCTTCTTTTATCCTAGAAATAGCTGAAGAGATTATTTTAAACAATAAGGAAAATCTCTTTCTGTCATGCAGATGCTTTTCAAGACTCAGAAATGCAATGTAACAAAAATCACACTTTCCAGTTTTCTTTCCAGTATCAGGATGAAAAAGGGAGAATGAATACCAGAGCAAAGGTATTAGTAGAAAAAGGCACTCATTATGAAACTCAATTTCCTTTAATTATAAATGTTAAATAATAATAAGAAAAATGATCCCCAAAATATCAGACCCTGAATTCTCTATAACAGAAACACATTCTAAACTCAAATTTGACTAAAAAGAAGAAAATGAACAAAGAAACTACCAGCAAAGAGAGCTTTATAGAATGCTTTCAATTACTTTCTGAATAAATATCCATGTATTTTTGCTTTCATTTCTACTAAATAATGATGTTTGAAATTGCACTTGTACTAAATGACAAAAGAAATGTTTTTAAAAATCTCTTAAAATATCTAATATGTCCTACTACTATGAAACCCCAAAGAAAATGCATCTATTAATCAGTGTAGAAGATATTACACAGATATTAAGACAGCTACAGAATCAGTGTAAGAAAAAGGATGTTTACTCAAAGCATTCATAGATTTCAGCACATGTCCGGAAATAGAAATAAGTACATAAAACCCATTGTCAACCAGCGACATCTTTTCCATCAATAATTCTGAATCTTTCATGAAAGCACACAGCCAGTGATCTACAAACTGGCCATATCTTTAATGCAGTATAAGTGTTTTCTAGTGTTCAGAAATTTATTCCCTTGTTCTATAAATATTTTAGATAATCTAAGCAAAACAAAACAAAAACAGAACGAACTGAAAACTGGTCAGCAAATGCAACTGGTCAAGGGCTTCTTTTGGCTACTGGGTTAATGAAACAAAAACAACAGTGGATGATCAGGGACACTGGAGTTGTGCTCTGAATGACAATGAGTTCACCAATCGCTATTTCGGGTACATGCCTGAGGGAATCGATACACACACACTACTGACCTATACGTAAAGGCACATGCCCAGCCTAGTTCATAGGCCTGACGCATGAGAAATCCGCCAAACACCTTCTTGAACCGGTTCCTGTGCTGTGGTAGGTTAGGCCAAATGCACTCATTATGTTAGTCTACTTAAAAATTAAAAACATAAAAAATCTAGTATACCAGTTACCCTCTCTCTTTATATATTCATATATATTTTTCTGGCACTACACCAGTACAAGAAAAAATCTTCTAATCTAGGAATCTTTATAATCTACAAAAAAGTATATGTTTTCTATCTACAAAAAGGAGAAACTACATGAAACCACCTGTCTCATATGTACCAAGTAGAGACATACAGTAAACAGTGTGGATATTTGTATTTCTTTGGGAAAATAGTCATCTTAATTCCTCCCAATTCCTGCACACCAGGCTGACTCTGACCTCCAGCTGCTGTGTAGGCAGTAACCCTGGATGGATCCACAGGAAAAATATTCCAATCTTAAACATACATGTGTATGATTATCACCAAATTCATTGCTGGATTTAGTGAGCATAATAGGAGAATGACACCTTGCTAACTAGTGATAAGATAAGTGGAACAGGGTTCACTGTGACACTTGTTGAGAAAGGTATGGATAAAAATGGAC